>WURT03072783.1:0-13363 GCA_009936505.3 Holothuria glaberrima
GGGGGTTCTTACTTCTTATCTTCTTCGGTGGCATAGCTTGGCCTTCTTTCTTCACAGCTCGGTCTTTTCTCTGCCAGGCGCGATTATAGTGACATTATTTGGGGTGCGGGGGGGCTAAGTTGTCACTGACCCCTGGTGAAACCAGATAAGGAGAAGGCCCGTAGCCATGAACACTAATGTAGGAGCACCGCCACCGAATAAGACTGTTTTAGCTAGTGACGCAGCAGATCATGACAGTTTGCGGGAATCACAGGGGATGATATCTCAAGCCGTAAACGGACATCTTAAATAAATCGGACCTACGTGTGAACGTGTGGGCGAAGCGCACGAAGAGTTCCCCTTCCCTGGCAGCAATTTCCCCGCCTCCTGCGATAAAGAGACGTGGAATTTGTGGAAAGTCTCACACAGTGAACGAAAAAATGCTATGGTCATGATGGTGCTTCTTCAACTTCCCAAGACTTAAGTTTTTCGGAGGGCGAGGGGATCATGGGCTACCATAAGACCCTGGTGTGATTCAGCATAATTTGGTGGTATCCAGACTGAGGGAAAATCCCCAAAACGTCTAAGACATCAGGACGATGGTAACAGTAGCATGGAGCCTTGAGCTGACCTCCAAATGGCACTCTTCAGAATTCAGTTCACAGTTATCTAATATTTATTTTGAACAAAATTTTGCATTAACAGCTTGCAAAAGGGCGAAATGTACAATCATCATGGGCGGAAAAGTCATTTTTGAATAAATTTGTGGTTCGAGTAAATCCAAACTATGAAGTCATCACTGGTTTGATCCTTATGTTGCTCAAAGTATTAGATTGTCACATGAAAATTCATTGATGCCCGCTCCTAACATTTGGACTACCTCTAGTTTTGCAAGAAAAGTTCACTAATACATTTGTGCTAATAAAGTTCATAATTGATGCAACGTGGACTGTAAAGATCGAGCGCGAAGCACCCCGAAATTGGGAGTATACTTCATTGCCCTGAGGAAAAAACTGCATGAAGACTGAGCCAGGGGTGGTTCTTGGATTTGCCGAGATGGGGGCCAAGCGCTATGACTAGGGGCCAGCTACTCTTAGCCCCGACAGATGCAATTGGTTGCCGAAAGGATGGCGAACTCGAATACTCGGGTAATAGTGAAAAAAAATTCATATTTTTTGTTATCATTAAGAAAAGTTGGAAAAGTTTGGGGTTTAATTGAAGAATCTGCCCTCCTTAAGAGTAAGCCAAGAAATTTGATTGGGGGGGGGGGTCGTCGCCTTCAGGGATAACATTTTAAATCTAACCCATAAAGGCTCCCTGACGAAACTGAAAAATCGTTTTTCTAACAAGATATGTTTGTCACGATGGTGAGGCTGAAAAAAGAGTCTTCCAAAAGATAGGAAAGAGAGGATAGAAATTTGTAACGATGTATTTTCGTGTTTCCTTAGAATCACGACTACACCCAAGAACAATATTTGTGGAACCTCTAATGTGAAAAAATCCAACATGTTTGAAACTGTGGGCGTTACCGCCAGACAGAACTAAAGATGGAATCCCGAGTAGCCCGCGAAAATATTTGGAAGTTAAAGAAAGAATTTTTACAGAACTTTCTTCCTACGAGCGTAATAAAGAGCCATTTGGCATACTTTCTCAGCATACCAATGTCTTAACCATTTCTCGCCCATACAAAATTGTGCGCATTTTTTTTTGGGGGGGGAGGGAGGCTAGGAAAAATTGGCGAGCTAAATGCCCCCTTGCCCCCCCCCCCCACCCGTAGAACCGCGCGTCGGTTTTAAATGCAGTATTGTTTGATGTAAACCTAGCTATCAGCATTGCTTAGACTCGAATGAAGCTCTCCTTTCGGGCCCGGCATTTATAAATTTCCTCGCAGACCGCGTGCGCCGTATCAGACCGTAGTAGAACACAACGCGCCATAGGCGCCTTCAAGATTCGTTACGGCCTATAACGTACCGAAACGTTTTGTTGCGTTCACCCCGTTTTACTACGGCCTACTAGGTTTCTCATCCGAACCCTGACTTCCGTGGCAAATTTTTTACAGTTAAAACTCTGCCCGACATCCACGGCAATCACGGCCTATTACGTTTGTCAATACCGTCCCCACGCGTTGTCTCACGTCCACCCCGTTTTGACCACGGTGGCCTGAAACGTGATCGCCGTGGCCGCCGGGAGCAAAGTGCAAACCTAACATTAGACACGTTTTGTTTTCCAAGTATTATTCGAAGGCACATCCATGACGCTTCAGTACAAACTCGACAGAAACCATTTTGAACACCACGTCGTTCCCTGCTACAGATAGCACACCACCAAATCAAGGTGAATCCCCGCGGAGTATATTATCCTGTAAATTCAACATCGAAGAGAATGGGGGGGTACAGTAAAGGCCGTGTTGCTGAAGTGAAGTTTTCGATTTTGATGTGTATGTGGCAGGAAAAGAAATTGCAGTTCTCATGCAACAATAAAGACAATTGAAGGTATTTCAGGCCCCCATTTTGCAATATATCCCTCCGCAATGCAAATGGAATTTTGAATAAAGTAGAAAAGCAGGAAACGCCATTCTATTATACAAGCTCAAAATCTCAACGGTTATGGTACACACATTTGAAATAATTTTGAAAGGCTTATCCGTGAATTTTCTTATGCCCCGTCGAAAACTTCTACAAAGGTCCAGAGGCCACGGAATGGACCAACTTTAGTGTGTAAGTTTGTGGAGGAATAATAAGTGGTGTGCTACATACAGTCAAGCGGTGTATCTGCTGTGCAGAACAGTTCATTCAAGCAAGCAAGATGGTAGGGGATAGGTTATACATGCCAGCATCCTATGGAAGGGAGAATGCTGAAGGCTGGACAAATGCCTATACATAGACTGCTGAACGGTATCGCTCTAACCATTGAGCAACCTAAGGGGTCATCCATTTTTTATCATATTCAAAACCACCCAAAAACGACACTGAGTAGAAGGGGTATTCAATATCGTTAGACACGTTTTTCAAGTATTATATATTACGGATGTTGTATTTATTTTCCAAAAAGCATTTTCTTTATTAGACCTATTACGCCCTGGACAGACTCGAGATTTAAAGAAAAGGTTCTTTATGTGAGCATGTCTTCCCTTAGAAACACCTTTGGTTCCCCATGACAAATCTAAAATCATTGTAACCTTGCGGATGGTACCGACGTTTTTGTGTTCTATCATTGGTATCTCCATCCATAAATAAGTTGTCAGGTAACAACCATTATTGTCGTTGGAAAGTGATATTTATCCTGAATCACTCTCAGTGTCAAAAAAGGAATGCATCGTCTTTATTTGGTAGATCATTCTTTAAACAAATATTGCTGTAAATATTGTGCAGTTGGGAATATTCATGTACAAAAGTGTCACAGAGGCTGTTGTGAAAAAGGAAATGAATATACAAATTGTATTCCGGTCTTGTAAATATCAGCTGGTGTGCCAACAAAGGTAAACGTCCCATGATTTTAAAGGCCCAGTATCCTCTGTTTACCTCCAGGCCCTCCTCCAACTTAAAAAAATACAGTCTTTGTCATCCCTCAGACAAAAGCCTAGTACCGATCTGTAGTTTTACTGCTCAAAACAATATTCTGTTGAGTACGTTACTGTGTGTGAAAAGGGCTACACCGGGCTACTGTATATTTTCCATTTTACTCGACTGCTGCTGATGATAAAAATTCAGTTCACTAATCAAGATTTTAAATACTCAGGCATTCGAAATGAATTTGAGGCGGTTCAAGAGCTTTTTCAGTGTGCTGTCATTTTCTCTTTAAGGTTGCCAGTCGTCGCGTCGTTCAAATGGCAGGTTTGATGATGATATTGGTCGGCCTGTTTCAGATCATTTGCTCCTTTCTAGCCACCATCCCTGATCCAGTGCTTGGGGGAACGTTAATGGTGAAAACTGGTATAATTATCTTGTATTTTTTTCATTTTCTCTGATAAGTACACTACTGTAATGACAAAGCCTTTGGACGTCAAACTATGCATGGGGATATGAGAAGGAGGGACTCTTGAATTAGATTAAACGAAAACCAAATAACTTACCCATCGGCAAAAGGGGTGGGGAAGACGGTGATAAAACATGTGATACAAGAAACTGGTTAACATTCAATCGTGCCCTCAAAATTGTACTTTTTCCTACCTTTGTATTTAACTTTTCTCACTTTAGAAATTCAAATAACACACAGCTCTTTCTTTAAAAGAGTTGCACGCTGGTCGGTATCCCTATATGATAAAGTTAGTTCCAAAAGTTACAAAAATATAGTCTATATGCTCAGTAATGTTAACCCACTTCCATCTGTATTAACATGCACGTGTCTTTACTAAACAGAATATTTTGTAAATGAAATATGGGGAGCGGTCATCGTCCAACGTGGAGTTGAAATTATCTGTGACGTCATCTGCGTATCCCCCAAGTTACACAAAGTACCTTAAAAGATTGGACATGCGCGTTGTACGGTTACTTGCCGGTGTATGGAAATTCACGTTGTAACATTTCTTTCTTTTACGACTAATGTATGATGACTAAATAGTATTACGGTGGAGTTCTATAGTTACCGTGCGACTTCCCATGTTATCTAATATCTAAATCTTACTCATGTTTTGCTCATTTTGCCTTGAATAAATATCCACTGTACCAACCACATCCAAAGTGTTAACTATAGCAATATTAAAAGCAAATAATCTTTATTATGTCTGTCAAGTTTTTTGAAAGTTTAAATAGTGTCCAAAATTAAAGTGATATTTTTGCAAATTTGTTTTCAATCGCCTTCTATTTTTTTCTAGGTATGATTATTTCCGTTGGGATAGCTCTTTTGGAGAAAGTTGATATGCAATCGTCTCGAAATCTTTTTGTTCTCGGATTATCTCTCTTTTTTGGTATTTTAATGCCTGAATACTTGCAAGCAAATCCAGGTGTAATTAACACAGGTAACTAACCTTGGTTTACAGTTGCTAACTTAATGAGCAAGACTGCAGTAACAAAAAGAAGTTTCTCAGTTAACCAAGTCAAATAGTCTCATTTACCAAAACTGTGCATGTTTTGGCAATTGTCTTGTCAGTTTCAGTCTGACCTCTCAAACACGTTAGATCGTTCCAACAACTACGGACGTCTGAGCCGGGATTAGTCGGCCAGTGTACGACGAGCCTTAACTATCATTCATTCATCAACTGGATCCTAAAATATTACGTAATGTTTAGACTGCATGCTTTCTATGCTATCACACAGCCAAGCATATCGTCTTTACCAGCTGTATCGTCAACGACGAATAAATGCTTAGTTAACCCTTACTTGGCCACTATTTATGCCTCTGAATCTGTAAATGTATCATTCAATTCCACCCAAAACTTGTGGTAGCATGATCAGAGATCCGGTAGGCTTAGTGATTGTTTGCCGAAAGGGATTGTTTTGTTGCACAGAGATTCGTCCCTCAAATTTATACTTCTTAATTATATCATTTTTACGATGATTTAACACTTGGACCTCTGCTGACCTCGTATGACCTTAAAAGCCTATCAATAATTGAATACAAAAAGATGAAAATGTCCTGGAAGGCGTTCGATGATATTGAGTCCCAAAGGCACAGTGAATGGCCAAAAGACTTTAAGTAGGCTAAAGGTATTAAGTCCGGATTTGATACTTTGGGGAAAAATATATGCTACTTTGTGGGAAAACTTGTAATTTACTTGTTGCGAAATTCAGAGCAAAGGCTTGCTCAGCCCCAGTTAAAACTAGTCCAATGAGCTTATATTCATCACGTACTACTTTCTCCAGGCTCGGCAACCTTCGACACATGTGCAACTATTCTACTGGAAACCGGTATCTTCGTTGGCTTCATTGTAGCGGTCGTGTGCGACAACTTGATTCCAGGTATATTAACTATATACACATATGCGAGTTATGTTCTGATTTTAGAAAATATCGCAATCAATATTCTTTTCGGGAATATGAGATCATATTTCCAAATTTTAGCACTTGCTGTAACAAATATTTGTTACGTGGCAAGTAAAAGTAATTTAGCTTCAAATTATTACAAAAAAAGATGTGTGATATGCATAGCAAATAGTAAGATGTACACGCTATAGATTTCAAAATTTAATTATTCTCTATTTTGGAGTAATTATAGCATGAACCTTTTATCCAAGGTACCGCTGAAGAAAGAGGTATGATTCAGCACATCTCTCCAAAGGGTGACGTCACTTCTCGCAACAGTAAAGCAACCGAGGCTGCAAACAGCTGTTACGATCTACCGTTCGGAATGGACTACATCCGTCGTTCTGCAATAGCTCGATATATTCCGATCAGTCCTACATTCCGTGGATTTGCTTATCGATCAAACAAGGAAAGTCCTGTACAGGTTGACTTGTCAGGTGTGGATACGTCATAGGAACACGTTCGAACAAAAATGGTGAAGCATGTAATGGCGCTTTATTTTAACTACGCTGCCACGGACAAATGCACCAGACTGTGAAGATAGTTTTACACTATTTAGTAGATGTCACTTAAATTATAAACAACGTAAACTTGATTACACTTTAGTACCATTTCTGTAAGTTACATTTAGCACATTAGTCGACTAATTTTAGACGTAGTAAAGAATCTTGATTTATCAAATTTTAAGCCTTAAGACATTTAAACGCAAGGTTAAGAAAAGTTAAAGCTTCAAAGAAGTTGAAATGACTGGCTTATACTAACATTTTCGTTATTAAATTAATCTTATATCTTAAAGAAATGAGTTAAAGCATTGTCGTAACAAGCAATGTTCTGATGCAATAAAAAATTGATTGGGCTCCTTCAATTAATTTGTTTCACTCTAAATGTTTAAATACAAACATTATACAGCCCAATAATAAAATTTGACGAACGGTATGTAAATTCAACGCATAGCCCCGTTATTGGCCCGTGATATTGTTGCGGCTGTTCAGACTAACATTTGAATTCCACTTATCCTGCGGGTGGGGGTGGTGTCCGGAGTGAATCCATAAACAAAACTGGGTAAATTTTTACCCAACATGGGTATTTGGCTTGAGAAATATGTTACCTAACATATGTAGCCCAATATTACCATCAAGTATTAAATCATTCTGAGCAAAAGTTGACCCAACTTGACCCAATCGTAGTAAACATGGTGAACACAGGACCTCACACCCTGCGGTTATCTACTACGATGTATATCTAGGTTTTTATTCAAAATTGAAGCAAAGAAAATTTCATGCTTCACCTTGCAGATCGAACAAAAAATTTAATAATGTTTATAAGAAATATCATACTCACAAAGGTATTTTACAGTTAGGTAGTTAGTTAGATGAGGTTTAACGGCCCAGTTTCCAACCAATTGGTTCAAGTCGAGCCGGCCACGGCCTTTTTTCCAGTTGTGGCTCACTGGCTTGTTTTCCTTTACTCCATTGCTTTTGGGGAGCATCACGCACAACGGCAGAAGGTTCCATTTTTAAAGTCTTTTGTATGACTCGACCTGGGAATCGAACGCGGAACTCCCGCGTATTACAAGGAGGAAACATTAAGTACGCATGTTTGTGATTCAAGAGGTTTCTGTAAACCTATTGATCTTATTAATTATCCCCCTATTGCTTAAAAAAATACGAAATAATCCTCCTCGTAGTTTGTCTTGACATGATCATCTATTATGCTCAGAGCGTTTTATTTCTAAAGTATTGTGATTCTGCATACTTCTTCATTGCGACCGACTCAGTTATAAAATTCTAATGCATATTTACATAACACAAAATATATATCAACATTAATAAAAACTTCTCTTTGATCAAATAAAATTAGGAAGAAATAATACTGGTTTTAATCACATTCGATCCTAAAGACGTGCTGACATTTTCAGTATTGGTTACTGTATCTGCATAAATCACCACAATTAGAATAGTATAATTATTACTGTCGTCAGAGTATGAAATAAAGTTTGTCTCCAGCCTTAAACTGGGTAACTTTGACTTACAACACTTTACTTTAGAATTTCAGAAAACGCGCAACTCTCACCTTTGATACCTTTTGAATTTTTATATTAAAAGTAAGGGAATGCATTCAGTGTATTACTCCGAGAGCAATAAAAGGTACAAAGTTGTAGGCTTATCACAGAAATTCTCATGTAATCGCAGCCATGTCTTCTTTGTTTAGTTCTTGTTGGATCATTTATGTCGATGATTTTTATTCAAGTTCCAATTCTGCCTTGATATAATCGAAATTCCTCACTTCTTAAGCTTTCCTATCAGAAGTCATAAAGAACCTGGATATTTTAAAATTCGTTTCGTTTTCAAAGAGAGTACCTCCAGTGTAACAAGTCAAGTCACTGACTCGGACTCGAGTCGACTCGAATCGCATATTTGACTTGACTTGATTTGACTTGATCTCAGCCAAAAGCCAAAAAAAAAGCCAAAATGTCATATCAGACTATGTACAAAGAATGCCAGGCATGGACCATTACGATCACTGTACCTCAGTGGTTTCGATCGGAAAGCAGCACTTTGCACAAACAAGGTTGCTTATTGATGATTCTTGGTTTGATTGGTCGTTATACGAGATGTGTGAATATTTCAAATGAAATTATTAAAGTATGAATCTGTTCATTTATTCCTCACTATACAGCTACAATAATTGTATTACCTCTACAAAAAGAAGTATTCAAATATTGTTACCAGACCCGTAGCCAGGCGGGGAGTGGGGGTGGGATACCCCCGTGCAGTTCTGACAATCGCATTTGTATCACTTATGAACATTATTAGCACAAAATTCCAATTAACATTTCTAGCCAAAGCTACCGTGTATGCAGTGGCGTAGCCACGGGGGAGCGTGGGGGCGCCAGCCCCATGAAAGCTTGTCGCCCCACCCCCAGTCGCCCCTCCCCTCTGGCGATCTGGTCCAAAAAATTTTCACTCGACTGGACTACTTAAACTGGATAATGATATACGGTTAACCTGTCTTTTCTCTGAAAAGGACAATTTCTGTAATAAAAACCCTAAACTTCGGCGCGCTACGCGCGCTGTGAAATTACGCTAGTTTCTCCAATATATTATAAGTTCCATTCCACATAGCTAGATAACAAACGTCTTGTCCACCTTACAAATAACATGTAGGTAGAGCACACGGTTTATATAGAGATGATCGTAAATTTCATCCCAAGATCGCAAAGCCTAGTTCCAGTTCTCTTGTGTGTGTCATACTGTTCGGTCGATTGCTGAGCGACTCACGGAGTAAAGTTTGGCTATTTCATCGGGTAGTCTAGGTGGTTTCGATACAATGTATGTTATCCCCGATACAGTCTACAACCCCTCCTTTTTTTTTTCTTCTTTTTACACAAAATTTTCTCTCCCTACGCGCGCTTTGCAATGTCACCGTTAAGATTCAAAAGAACACTATCAGTGCACAACTCGGCTGTTGAAGTAATATGATGTTATGCAAAATATGCCCTGCAATATCATTTGATAGTTAGGCGCCTTCATATCCCCTTCTCACCACTCAATATAGGGGCTGTCGAAACTTCGGGTCACTGGAAAGGCCCGGCACCTGTCGGGAAAATTCTGTCGCTACCCATGGTCCGTTTACTTATTTTGGCTTTCAATTGGTCTGCGCACTATTCCTCAGTTCTGTTACTTATAGGTAAATTTAGTACAAACCCTTTCCACCTTTTCAAGTAATTTAATAAACAGAATACATGGATTTGTGTAAATGTCGGGAATTTCATCTCATTTCGCTAAACCTATAGTTATGTTCTCTTGTGACTGTTGTGCGGTACGGGTAGTGATTCTAAGAGAGAAATACAATATCCAATATCAGTTATGTAAGATAAGGCCCAACTGCCCGGACAATTGACCTATATAAGCTTTAAATAAGTGCAGACTTTTCTAGTGTAGGCTTACTCAAAAAAATTTCGCCCGCTTTGCAATTTCACAGGTTAGATTCCGGGAGAAACATTAAATCAGCGCCTTTGCTTCTCTAGTATGTACAAATTTCATTCAAAATGTACCCCGCAATATGGCATGGTATAGTACACAGGTTTTCTTCAAATCCCCCTCACCAACACCTCAACAAAATCGGGGCTGTCACTTCGGGTCGCTAGTCCCGCATCTGGAAAATCCTAGCGCCACCCCTGCTGCGAATTACAAAGAAACCAATGTTATGTGAACTTTACAATTTACACCGAATGCAATGGTTATTAATATAGCCTATTGAAGTACCCAGCATTGGCTAGGGCTAGGTGCGTGGCTATTGTCACTGACAACGCGTGTCAGTATGTGCTAGAACCTCGTGAGACTAAAATAAAAACAAACTTTACATTTTTTTCACCAAAATTTCACATCTTGATGGCTGCTATCAAGCCTGGCAAATCTCATTTCCGGCTATCTGAGATGTATTAAAATCTCAAATTTTCTTGGTACGCTCCACGCCAACTCATAGTGGTGCTCCGCTTAGATAGTAACAAGGCGTCCTCCAATGAAATGACCAAGCCCCGTAATCGTATGTATCACAGATTTATTCAAAAATTTACCCTTTGTCCTCATGCAAAATTTTTTGCAGTTAAAATGTGATAATTACCATCTGAATGGCAAGCTATGAAGAGCTTGGTGTGCTCTAGCTGTCATCAGGGAAGGTGTTGGGAAGGATATACAGTACTTCCATGGTTCAAATCTTTCATACAATATGTACTTGTCAATGCTTTAATTCTATTCAGGCACCACCGTTTGATTCACAGGTCTCTAGACTTTGTTCTTGTTTCGAGTCCCTGTTTACCTGTTTACTAAACCCTGTTTACTAAACAAATAAAAATATGGGTAAATTGCAGGATATCCTACATGCATGTGGACTGGCCCATATGGGCCCCTTATGAATCCTGAGTGCAAAATTTAGTGGACCCTATATGGAGCCCATATAGGTTTGCTACCTGAGTACATACACGTGGCAATTGCCTCTGCAAACATTCCATACTGACGTGATAGTCCAACTTGCGTTGACTTGTAGACAGCAAATGATTCGAGTTGAGTCGACCAAAATGTTCTTATGTCTTGACTTGACTTGAAAATGTGCTCGACTTGACTTGAGCAATGTGACGAATGACTTGACTTGTGACTCGACTTAAGGGTGACTCGTTACAACACTGATCTTTAATTAAAGACATACATGTGGGGTATCAAAGTTCTCAATTTGTTACTGTTCTTTGATTGCCAGCAAAGTTTGAAAATTCAAATGATGCATAGTACTGTAGCTCACATTCCTCACAATGCAGAGAGAGTGCTTGCATTACACATTATAGCCTTTTATGCTCACCAGGACATGGCCTTGGGCAATAAAATAGGTTTATGTCTGCACAAGGAGGAGCTAGTTATGGGAGGAGCTAAAAGTTGCATAGTTGGGAGAATTGGAACTGTCTGGGATGAAGAAATTTGCCCCTTTACACTATCCAGTACAAAACATTCAAAACATTTATCAAGATTATAGATTCATATTCGATACTTCACAGACTATATGTCATAAAATAAAAAGTGACTTTCAAGTCTCAATAAATCCTACAGAATGCCTAATGATACTTTCATTTGACTTTATACTAGACCAAAACATAACACAAATCCCTAAGTAAGGACCAGATCCCATGTACACAACATAAAAGCCTGTATCCCCATTGAATTTTGCATAACCTTTCAAGTGTTATCTGATTACACGGTAACTGTTTAAAATATTTTACATATACATTAAAAGTATTCTGGTTTAATTAATGCACGTTGCTTCCGAGGAACTGAAAATTTCTACTTTCCTTAGCTATTTGAACATTACTTAACATTGCCTCGAGGGGAAAGGTAGTAACAAAATTGTAGACGGAATTCTGTAAAAGTATCGGCAAAGTAAGGTCTTTTCCCAGAGTACCTGAGCCCTTTTTGAACCGTAAGATCTCGCGTGGGTTCCTCCACCCTTAGTGGACCCCTCATCATGTGGATTTTGTGGGGACGTTAATGAAGCTAATATGTGACACCAAGGAGTTGTTACTAGAAGGAGTTCTGACTGAAACTTAAATCTATGCTAATCCTGTTAGATCCAGAGCATAAGGAGAAAACCCTTTTAATGAATGATCGTGTGAATTAAGAGCATTTGATTCTCTCAGCCACCCTCGCCTTACCTTATTCAAACTCACTCTATTCCATTGAGCATTGCTTTGATGCTGACCTAGTTGCCGACCTTCAAGTAAGACCCCACTGTTTTAAAACTCAAAACGACTGTTTATCGCCACGAAGCGAAGAGATGCTAGCAATAATCTAACAATATAGCTGTATAAAAATGGGCAAAAGTTGTTCAAGACTAAACTTTGCTGTTAGATTTTGATCAATTTGCGCATTCTTTCGCAAGTTGCAGAAGGTGTACCCATGTAAAATACGTAAAAGAGAAACAAACTGACTGCTTGTTACTGACTGCTTGTTACTAACTTCTAAACCAGTCCAAATCCACAACTTAATTCGTGATTTGAGCGACTGGAAACAGAATAGCAAAATCAGCTAATGTTATCTTCGAGATGTAGCAGACGAAGTAAGCCTTTTGTGTTCAATCCACATACCTTTTAAGCTTATGGAATCTACTCGAAAAACCCAATAAGGTGATTATTGTGGGCAACTAGTCTGCTTCAAAGAAAACTTTTCAATAGTAACTCATTCAAATAATACCTCCCTGGTGACACCAGGTTAATGTGCTACCATCTTAAATAATTATAACAGAAAGGACAAAGCACTTAAGTTTTGTCGACTCCAAACTAGGACTAAGAATATTCGTTCTCTTGTTTATTTTTTTTAAACAAAAACAGGTGCTGTGTGTGCGAATTGAGGCGGACCGTCCGGTTATGATTGCCTGGAACATTTTCTTAGAACCGTATTTCTCCCCTATAATACAATCTTGATCATATAGCAGCCGTTGCTGCTTTAACTAAAGGCCGGTGTACAACATCGTACATTTGTGCAAGACTTGTATGTTCTTTTAGACCGCCGCGCTTTTTTAAGAAAGTTGCACAAACCTAACAACGTTCAACATATTAGACTGTTTTCCAATTTTTCGCTCTATGTTTTATATTTCCAACAAATGTTCAAAGCATTCAAAACATTTCCATTTTTCATATATATATATATATATATAGGACGAAAAAAGTGATAAATAGTGCTAAAGGTTTGTGAAAAGTCCACGACGTCTCGGGTCGTAACCCTTCATCAGGTGTGCGAAAAATGCAACCGACAGTTGACACAGCCAAACGTACAAATTAGAAAAAGAACACGAACAAATTCAAGCACCAAGCTGGCTATAGGTCTGAATGTGCCCAGAGTTGTTGGTCTGTTCGTGCCTAAAGTTGTTAACACAGGTAG
>WURT03072794.1:0-13362 GCA_009936505.3 Holothuria glaberrima
TTGTTGTTGTTGTTGTTGTTGTTATTATTATTATTATTATTATTATTATTATTATTATTATTATTATTATTATTATTTAGATGAGCTGAACGGAAGACCTTCGTCCTATACGTACGCTAAAATCACGACTTATAAGTGTAGCTGTCAATTAGATTGAATATTTAAAAGCTAGAAATAATTACTGATTAGAAAATATGAGTCGCTAACTCTTATTAGCCTACTACGGACAAATGAATGGAAATCGCGGCAACTACGCGTCGTCACATTGCTTTAAAAGTGACATAAGTATCCCCTTTGTAGTACACAATGACACCCATCTTGGCCAAAAAATTTCCCTTCCACGGAAAATGCCTTCAAACGTTGAGCATCATCACTTACACTTTCTGAACGTTTCTTCAACTTGTCTGCTACAGAATTAAGAGTCATTTTTCAGGTTATAAATTAAACTCGTAAGTACGTGTAAAATTTCCAAAAAAAAAATATGTTCCAAAGCTTCAAAATGCATCCAAATGATCCCATCCTCTCAGTACATTCCTGAACTGAGATATAAAATATTGAAGCTTATCTATTCAATTCATTAACAATTTTTTTATGACATTCTTGTAGCGTACTATAAGCCCTCTCTGTACAACATGTTATGCAAGGGAACAGTGAATGTGTCAAGGTCTTATAAAACCTTAGTTAATTTCAAAGCGAAATAAACGCAGGAAATGTGAGTTCTACGAGAAGGACATCACAAGTTATAGCGCAATTGACCATTTCAAAATAACAAAATAAATTTCAACATCTTATATCTCTGGAACGGAGTAAGCTACAAAAATGTGAATTGGATAAGTGAAATTCGTTTTCCAATCTCTAAAGTATGTATTCTTGTAATTCTAGGTTTAGATCCACTTTAAAAAGTTCCACTTCGAAGCATTTTTTAGCAATTAAACAATGACAATATTCTAAACAACTTTCTGCCCACTTTTGTAATCTTGTACAAGTGTTCAACATACGTGTTGAACCTTAAACGCTCAGGCAACACACTTCTTTTCACAGAGTATTGGAATAAATGCGAAAAATTAAAGCAACATGTGTAAAAAAATATTCTCCGATAGGTTAACTTCATTTAAGTCTTTGAAAACTTCATAAACCGGGCTCTATGTTTTTACAACATGTAATTACTCAGTTTAAAGTGCTGTATTCCTTTCTCGATTTTTTCCTAATTTGTCACCACAAATAATCATCGATATCCCTATTGAATGGTGAAAACATGTGACTTTGAAAAGAAGGGTGTAATACTACGTGCCTAAGGTCAAGCCCGTGGTCAAGGTGGGAGAGCAGTGGGCAGTGCCCCCTAGAAATTTTCTCCATGTGGAAAATAAAAATACCATTGCATTTAAAATCTTAGAAATAGCCCCAAGGAATTTCGATACCCCCCCTCCTCCGTCCGGTACCTTGTCTGGCTACGGGCCTGCCAAGACAATTTGAAAATTTTTTTAAAACTTTACGGTGACTTTGGAAAAACTGTACAACCCTATCCCCATTCCGTCCCCTGACTATGTCAGAGTTCATTTAGTCACGAAAACTTCGAATGAAACTGTCTAAACAACTCCCTGATAAGACATTTTCTAATCAACTTTGTCGCAAAACGACGAAATACAAATCAAAAACAGAATACTGCAGTTCATTACCTCTTCTGAGATTTTTTCCCAACCATCTGTTAGACGCCATCGACGTCCCTAGACCGATATCATGTCCACTAAATCTCATTCAGAAGAATCACGTGAAGATCATTTACAAGTCCATCAGAGGCCATTACGGCATTCAAACCAAATTACGGTAGCCTGTAGCGACCCATATTATTGTCTACGGGTTCCGGTTTTCGAAATTTGTAGAAATTGTTGCAACATTGCCTAATAAACAGATAAACGGTTTACTCTTTCACGCTGTGGATGGATCCAGTTTGAAGTAAGTTCTACGTAGATGCTTCACACTATAGTCACACAGCACCACATAGACAGATTAACGTTATGTTGCTTATAAATCCTTATAAGAATGTATACGGTATAGGCTCACTTAATTCTGAACGTGAAGTGTAACAATTAAACCGAAGGGGAAAAAAGAAAAAAGAGCAGCGTTGCAGAAAATCTTTTCTGTATTGTTGGTTTCCATCTCATGAATAGGATTAAAGGATTTGAGGAAGTCGCTCAATCTATCACTTAACCATGACAGCTTTAACTTTTGTTGAGTGAGTTAAAAATCGATCACCATAAATCCGATAGAAGGGCGCATTTCGTGGGGTCCCTGGTCGGATCGATCAGTTATTGTAACCTTAGCGCCTAAATTAATTGTTACCATGTTGTGTACATCTATTAAGTAAACTACGCAATCTCTGTACGTGACTGCGTAATAGGGTATCAAACACAGAGGTTCACGTGACTCTATTACTATGAGCTAAAACGTTTGGTCTTACTCCCGAACAATCGACCAATCACAGCACGGAAGTATATGTACGTCACCAAAAAGTCAGGAGGGATCATTATTTTATTACCACGAATTATGGCACACCGCTTAAATGCTCGGTACTGATGCATAAAAAATGATTACAGTATTTTTCTCTGTTAGGGGAGGGAAAGGCGAAAAGAGTGTGATTCAAACTTTTCACCATCATTGGTTTCCCCTACAAGAGATCTTTTCTCCTTTTTGTTGATGAACCCAACAGAAATGTAGTGTGATAACACATAGAAGTAAGTATACGTAGCCTTTGGGACTGAGCCACCAGAGAGTCGAGGTACGAGTAGCTTTTGGGTAGAGCAAAACTCCTTCGGGAGTAATCTTTGGTTTTCGCCATTCGGCTTTTCGCCCAAGAGTTGAGGGGACTTTTTAAAATGTACAAGTTGGCGGTGCGTATACGCGTACCGTAAAACATTGCTCGATAATATGTGGTATAGCTAGTCTTTTCAGCATGTTTACAACAACACCACACATGACAGGCCTATTACGCAATGTCTGACAACTGAGAATTGGTTTTATCATGTGACAGTGTAACTTCATGGGACGTAGCTTCTTCGAAGAGCAGAACCCTTTCGACGGAGGGTAACATTTGATCTTTGCCTTCAGTCCGGCGTCCACCCCAACTTGGCATATTTCGGAAAATCTACTTTCATCAGTCAGCCAGGGCAATTTCGAACAAATGTACTCAAGTATGAGTACGTGAGTCCTTTATCATTGAATTACATTTAAGTAAATAAACACGTCAAAATAGTGGCCTAGCTAGGTGGCTTGATTTGGCGAATCCCCCACCCAAAGGGCCTCTCCCCACAGTTACCCCACAGGATAACTTATGAGTGGAAAAATATATCACTTCCATAATTGAAATCCTATGAAATGTTTGACCCCTGGTACCTCCATGAAATATTTGCATTATGCTACTACCCCAAAACTTATTTCGGCACATCTAAACGTTACAATCACTTCTTATATCAGTTACCAGTATCTTTTATGATGATCCAGACCCTAAACAGCTAAAGCTTGTACCGTACCTCACGTAGACAAATTCGCACGTTTATTTTTGCAACTATTGCGTTTTTGAAAACGCAATAGTCACAAAAATAAACGTGCGAATTAAGTATGTCTCACGTGAAGACAGGAACGCCAAAGCTACGCCAAACAGTCGCAAAATTAATCGCACAAACTTAATACTAAATTATGACTAATGTCGTGAAAAACAAGGACCCATCCTGCCCAGGCATGATTCTCAAAAAAAAAAAAACATGCGACGTTAGTGCTACATTAATGAGACCGTTGCTAACAATTCGGTTACATTTGGCGTTCAGCTTCCGCAAAGAAGTCGCAGAAGATTTTGAACATGTTCAAAATTGCTTGCGATGCTGTGGCGACGCTTGCGTATTCAGACGACAGTTTTGCTACTGTTTTACTAATATTTGACGAATTTGGGAATTTTAGTCGCAAACCGTACGCAAGTGGAATTTGTCTTCGTGAGATATTAGTTTAATTATCGTACACTCAAGGCAGACTAAGGGTTCATTTTATTTTGCACGAAGTCAACAATTCACTAAGAAAAATGTCACTTAGTTTAAAAGAGTCACTCATGAATTAGGTAACCAAGATTGAGGTGACAACATTTTCCCCCTTTCTCTTTCAGTCTATTTCATAGGCGCCGGAAGCTTATGGGGCTGGGGGTTTTAGCCCTTCCCCCTAAAATATTGTGGGAGAGGGTATGCTTCCGTCCCCTCTCAATTCAAGGACGAAAATCACTTGATTTGCCTTCTCTGTAAAAAAAGGTCCAAAATTTGCAGAAATCTTCCTTAAAATTTGCCCGATATGTTCCACCAAATTGCATCTATAGGACTAGCAAATAAAAAAAAAAAATATTCAAAAGCTCCCCTTCCCTTAGACCCCTCCTCGAGGTCGGCGATGTGAACAATCTACACCCCCAGTAAAGAACAGCTTCTAACACCTATGGTCTCTTTCGAATATGAAGATCATGTATGCATACAATACAAACTCTGATTAACGACATCAAAAGTTTTGATATGTTCAGCAGATTTGATAATACGGTTAATGTATCTAAAGATATTTGTTAGTGAATGTTTTATTTAAAGGGAAACTGCAGTCACTCCAAATTGATTAGCACACCCTGGTATCCTAATTCATGAATGACCCATTTCGACCGTGTGACATTTTTTTCTGAATTGTTAAATCCATACAGAATAACTTCGTGGTTTACGTTTTATTTGTAATGTGATGTTCAGAAACATCACAAAAGATACCCAAAAGAGAAATACAAGTTTATAGGCATAATTTAGCTCATTTTAATTTCAAAAGAAAATTGGGGGGACAGCATATTCCCTTTAATAAATTGAATTAGTGATATCAAGATAAGGTACTCTTTTTAATATATATCAAGAATTTAATTTCTAATATCCGATTCTGTTTCTTCGTATAATGAAAACAGATTTAACTGTATCGTAAATACACCAAAAGGATCGAATAAAACATTACTTTTTGCAATTTGTTACTAAGATCATTGAATAAAGAACAAAAATTGAAATGGCTTGCTATAAAGGTCCGTCTGATCACAGTTTGTTCACAAGTGGGCCATTATCAAATACCACAGACAGCGACACTATCAGTATTAGTTGGCGCGTAGTGTGCCCAAACATTTGATGCACAAAATGACCCCAGATTGCTGGAGCTGACACTTCCAACTAAGGCTTCGTAAGTTTCATTCTGAAAATTCATTATTTGTAGAAATTTATATTTCCAGAGAGTAAATGAGAAAAATATTAAAATCACTTTGCATGGGGATGATAGTACTGGATGTTACTCTATAAACTTTCATTAACATGGTACAACTCAGTTAAATATTCAAATAAATAAGAACAGATATTTGATTCAGGAATGCTGGTTTGTGACTGATGTGTACATTTGTAGATCTGTGGCCTAGGGGAGGAGTGTAAGGAGATGGTATGCCCCCCCTCCTTTTGGAAAATTTTTGAATTCTGATGATGCCTAGACGCATATTAAAGACATTTACAAGAAATTTTGACTCGTACAATCGGATTAATTTATTTTTTTATATCTTTTAATATGTTACACACTGAATATGACTGAAGGTAAGGTATCGTTTTTCCATGTTTAGTAAATTGTCCATTGCAAAAATACTTTTTTCAGGAGACAAATATATATGAATCAATAATAACGATGCCATTTCATTGTTTCACGCAACTGTCTTCGCTAGTATAGTGGCGTACCTTGGATAGTTGGCACCTGGAATCAGCATCCTGAGGAATGGGTGTAAGGGTGGGGCTATCACCAACTCCTTCAGAAAAAAATTCTTCTGTTAAGATGGTTTAGATATAAAAAATGTTGCTATCTTTAACAAAAATTGAACTGATAAATATGTTTGAAAATTCTCATTAAGTAAGCCTGAGCACTTTTTATCAGTGGCATCGCCCTCCTCTAGGCAGTATACCCGTGGCGAACTGGCCCCCTGTTCCCCTTTAATTCTCCTCTGGGTAAACAAAAATAGTTTGATTATGCATGGAGATTGGGAAGAGGGACTAGATCAATGATTGCAAGGGTTACATGAGGCTTTGGAACAATAATGTCATCAGATCATATAAGGTTTCAGAAAGTAATACTGTAAATGGAGCGCGTACTGAGTTGTGAAGGGTGCAAGGGCACTGCATGAATAAATGCTCTTCTATGGTAATTTAGTTATTAACCAAAGTCTAATGTATTTCACCTGGAAATTGTTTTAAATAGAACAAAAAGTTTAAAGCTCAGCATATTTTTTTATTTGGTATTTTGGGGGAAGTGGAGGCAAGGAAAAATCCGAGGTGATCTGTTCCCCGTCATGATCCCATACAGTGCCACCACTGTTTCAGTTTTTAGGGGTATGATCGTATCATCGTAAGGGTACATCTACGTGGAAAGGGCGCCGAAGGTTTTGATTAATTTACACCTTTTACTGATGAGAATGATTTTAAATAACCACTGTTAAAAAATCAAATATGGGAATGATTATTAATTTTCAACACCTTTAAAGCTATTTGCCTATATTCTGAGACACTTATCTTCAAATTATTGGGGAGCTCGGCTTCTTGTGACCCCTGCTTCCTAAGTCTTTGTAGAGTACATGCGATGGAAAGAAAACCGAAGAAGGGTGGTTCTAAAAACATGCCATCCCTTTTCAATGTCAGTTTTTTAGAAAAAAATGCTCACGACAGTAGATATACAAAGGGTTTTAAGAGCCTTTACAGACGCCTTTAGCTATAAAGACCTCACAACGATCAGCCAAGACTGAATCAATAAGTGGAGTATTTTTAGCGCAAGAGAATTTCGCTCAGTTCGATCTAATTCAAAACATGTTTACAAACCCAGGGGACTGTAAAGATTTAGGAACATTGGATTATTCTGACTGTATAATATATCTCTTGTTTTCAAATTCTTCATCAAACTAGCTTTTATACAAATTTTCTTCTGTGGAATGATTCCTCTCTTTTGCCTTTATTCCCTTAACTGATTCCCAGAAAATGTACCTCATCCCAAATTCATCTTACTCTCTGTGTGCGCATGAGAATGTCAGGCGCTGAAGGGGGACAGAATTTGCCTGATCTTGTCTCAACTCCAAGCGAATCAGAGAAAGCCTAGAAGATATATTTATCTAATCTCACGACCGATGTCGCTTGATGAGAAATTCGTGTCCTGAATACATGGGAAGCTGTTCTTGCCTGAGGGACTGAACGTTGTTTCTGACCACCGTTCTCGGGGAGGGGTTAAAGGGGGAGTTTTTCAATATTTGAAGGTCCTTAAATGCAATTTGGTCCAAAATGTTGGGCAAATTTTAAGGAAAAATACTGCAAAATTTGACTTTCGTCTGTAAAGAAGACAAATCAGGGGTTTTTGTCCTTGAACTGATGGGAGGGGCGCAAGCATGCTTCCTCTCCACATTTTTCACTGGGGTTACCATCATGCTTCACCCCCTTTCCTACGCCTATGCCTGAATATCATGAAGCAACTTCTCATTCTACCACACATATAAGTAGGCTAAATACATACTCTGACACAAACTGAGTGTATTTCCATATCTACAAATCACCAAGTGGGGTCGACACTTTCCGTGACACACCCCATCCCACTCACAATGGCGCCAAGCGAAATCTCCACCTTGCATATTTGTGTAGGCTACACATATATTTTTTACGAGTGAAACTTTTATTTAGTTCAGAGATGTTTATTATGGACCTTGGAATACTGAGCATATCAGGGCTGTCCACACACATCCAAATCGTCCCTTTGGCAGTTTGGGAAGCTACCAGTGCAGACCAGAGCGATTTTATCGCTTCCGCCTCTCATTTCAGCGCGACATCAAGTAAACACCTACCCTCTTTACATTAATGTCTTCCCGTACGCCTGGTACGCCTATGGCAGTATGGTGCGGATTGACATGTTTGACATAAAACGAAGAGACAAATACGGTAGTTAAGCTAAACTTGTAATAGGAACGGCAACAGCAAAACCAATAAGTGATTCAATGATAAATGCTTTGCACATGAGAGCTCGGAGTTCTTTGTTTCATGAAATGATAATCAAGCAGTTAGATATTTAACAAGATATCCAATTTTACTTTACCAATTTAACCCCCCCCCCCCTCAGCATCACTGCACATAGTAAAATGATAACCAAGCGGTTAGATATTTAACTAAATACCCAATTTTACTCTACCAATTTAAAGGGAAAATGCAGTCCCCCAATTTGAAGTAGTGTACACCGGTACACTAGTTCAGGAATGGCTTCTATCAATCATGTGACAATACTTTTGTTACTTACTTCCTAAATTTATGCAGAATAACTGATTGGTTTACCCTAAATATTCAATGATTTTACACAGGAACATTATGAAAATACTTGTGAGAGAAATAAGAGGAGATCTGTAAGATTTAGCAAATTTTTGAAAATAAACTTGGGGGCTACCTTCTCCCTTTAAGCCCCTCAGCATCACTGCACACAACCATGCTGAACAAGCATGTCAGTCCCCAGAAAATTTCCCAGTGGTTCCTCCAGGATTTGAATCAGTTATCTCTAGTATGAAAGGCAATACACTCAAAGCACCACGACAACCCCATCCTCTTTATATAAAATTGTCTCGTGCATACTTTCAACATGATATCTCTATGCTCATTGCCATATGGTGACAAGGGTCCAAGAGAAATCCTAAACTTCAGGATTCTCTAATGGGTCCATATAGACGACATGCCACTGAATGAATTAGCCTAAATACAATAAATGGGCTCACCAATCAGGCTGGGGCAGTTGTAGGAAATTTTTCTTTGCTTTCATTCTTTGTTTTTCGTCAGCTGCGACACTCTTGATTCTTTTTATTGGTGCAGTGCCACAGACGCCATCTTCTATTCCCTTGGATGACGACATTAATACGTGACCAAAAGAATCCCTTAATGTGGGACTCATTTCTACACCAGGCTTCAGCATTAGTTTTTCTTTGCTAACACTGTTTTTCAATGTTTTGTTTCAAAAACGTGGTCTCCATTTCTGCTAGTTACATCTAATGTTACATGAAGCTTGGAGCTACCAAGGTAGGCCACGGCAAGAGGCAAGCTCCCCGAGCTGGTACCAGTCTCCCGAAACCTTTAACTATCAAAACGTCCTATCGAGAAAACTTTTTGGGAGAACTATTTTCATCTTAAAACGTATGGAATTTACCAAACGAGATCTCATGAGTACGGCTATATAGCTTTGGCATATTTTCCCAGACGTAAATTTGGGCGTAGAAAAAAAGTATACAATTTCAGTTGAACAGTCACAGGAGTAGGCAGGGTGTACAATTAGTACCAGACTTTCTCTTTAATCCTCCAATTATGTACGCGGCAGTCACTTCCAATCCCACAATGCTACAAAAATATCAAAATGTTTAAAAGACTACTTTCTAAAGAAAAGTCTGGGTTGTATCCACCATACGACAACAAATCCAAAACCGACATCGAAACACTAAATTTACCGTAGGTGAAATGAAAATGTGACAAAAACTCCTATTTCGCAAAACTTTCATGTTCTTCAGCTGTCATGATTTAACATTTATGTCGATATTATCCTTGGTATACGTTGTCTCTACCGTCAATCGTAACTTATAATAATTAGGCTGCCTTGTCAGCTCGACAATCCCTGTGGTCTTATAATGTTAGCCTTTTCCAGGCTTACTTTAGAAATAAAGATTTATAAGATTCGTTATCTGTGATCTATCCTTGTCAGCTTGTCCCCTCACGTTGCGTTTGATCACCATTTATCAGTCCATTAAAATGTATAAATCATTTTGAAGATAAACACTGAAAAACTAAAATTGGACTCCAACTGTTTCAAGCTTTACTCAGGCTTAAATCGATGGGTGTTGAGGCTGTGTAATTTGTGAAAACCAATTCAGGGTCATCGCGAAGAAGCTGCACTAACACACATTGTAAGATACTATGCTTCGTCAAATCAATGATTGTCTTAACTCCAGCTTCCTATTCAAATAATGTTCATCCAATTTTTCAGAAATGATTCTTTCAAACATAAATGAAGAGTTCTGTAAGGTTCAAGTTTTTGAGTAGATAAGTTTCCTTTTCGAGGTGATCTCATTGTTTTGGCATCAATGGGTAATTTTTAGTCCATTAAAAAACTGAAGTAAAGACCCTGATTTGCAAACTGAGCTACCTGCATTGAGTCAGAACGTAATGTTTGTAAGTTGTAGTTTTTCCAAAGATGGGTTAAATTAACTCTAATATCAGTTCCTGTGACTCTCGGACATTTAAAGACACTGATTTTGCCAAGTATAAAGTAAATAGGCGATTACTGACTCACAATTTGAGCATCTTCCTAGTGCAGAATGCAGATCTCTGCAAGTTAAATGGGCCTAGATTCAATAGCTGTAGCAGGCGTGTCTCGGTACTGTTTATTTAAGTTTCAAAAGTTAGAAAAAATTAATTTAAAGCCCTATATACCTTAACTTGACGGCTTTCTCTATTCACAAAGTGTTTTGACAGTTTTATCCAAAGAACAATTTATGTGGTCTGCTGACGTGACACCTTACAAAGTGTGGATGAAGACGGACGGATAGCTAATCTCCTTTTAGTCCAAGGTAGGGTACCGTATACTGTCATGATATGTACACCTTCGAAGGGAAAGTACACAAAACATTTCCCCCACCGATTGTGTTAAATCGTTTTCCGATTGTTAACCTGCCGCTCTTAATATTTCTGCTTCGCTGCACTTATCGACGAAAAAACGTTTTCTTCTTTTTACGTGCCTTTATGAAGGGGTGACTTAATGGGGCTCTAACGTCGACTGTTCATTCCATTAACGATTTAAGGAGAAGAAAGACATCTTTCCACATTCTCTACCAGGAATGATCCGATTTTGAGCCACAATGTTTCTCTCTGCTCCATTTAATCCTTTCTTTCGCTCTTATGAGCACTTGTATAGGCAGAAATATCACATCAAATGTAAGAACATGGCGGTCCAATGATGTCATTCACTTTAACATTCCGGGTGTCACAGAGGAACATGAAAAGGGCCAGTCTTTTCGGCCAGTCCGCAATTTCATTTATACATTAATGTCAATAAATAAACTGTTGGTTCTTGACAAATATCAATCCCTTTTATTCTAACAAAACAGAATGAAAAAAGCACACTCTTCTATCAATTTCTATCCGGAAGAAAGAATATTCTATCATGGTTCAGTCTTCACATTTAGGCTATATGACACTTCACTGTGTTAGGTTACCTACAGCCTGATAAACATGAAGTAACAACCTCCCGAGGTGGTAATTATTCCTCGGTGAAAACGTAATACAACATCTTCAAAAGACATTCTTATCCAAGCCTCTTACCGCTGCTGAAGTATTTGCCCTAATGGCGTACCTTAATGTTACAAGTAGCCATTGAGTTATTAATGAGGGTTTATTATTCATAGGGACACTCTTCAGTTTCCACATCATGACAACTTAAGTTTTACATTACTGTCGGTTACATAACCTATAGATTTTCCACTTTTCACTGGCCGAGGAAAATACCTTTAAATAACATTCTCTTACTTTTTTATCTAAAAGTAGCCAAAGAAATCAAATTGATGGCAGGTAAACGACACCGAAATTCCATACGGTAGCCTTGGAATATTGATAAATGACATGTTGTATCGGCACATTAAAAAGGACAAAGGGCGTGAAAGATAAGACATTGGAAGGTTTCATTTAAACAAAAAGTAAAGAAGGAGATTAATTGTTACGTACATCGAAGAAAAGTTAATACAGAGTGCATTCATTTGCTCAAGTACTCCACAAAACTGATCAATATTCGTGGAGAGTAGCTCCAATTGTGGGATTATTTTAGGATACAAGATCAATTAATCGAATCCTCAAGAATGCTTATCTTGTTAGTGGAAGGATTAAACACGGCTCGGCAAATACGGATATCTTAACAGCTTATTCAAAGGTGTCTTTAAGTATTTAATATGGAGCGCACCTGTGATGCTAGGAGTCCATAGGGGGAGTAAACTAATGCTAAGCACAAAAGTGAATAAAGGGTCGGTGCCCCATATCCATAGAGACCACAGATGGTCACGATGTCACGAACACGAACGAAAAATCTCGACACCAAACAAGTGGAGGTCGATTGAAATAACTTTTGGAGGCAATCGAAGAATACGCTAGTTTGTCATCAGCAATAGCGGCTCTAAGAAATTTTGTTTGGGGCGGGGGGAGGGGTTGGGGCAAAACTAGATCGGTATCCAAGGAGTCTCGGACGCCCTGCAACTAAGAAACTTATTCATCTCGAGTCAGCGTAATTATGACAATTCTCTGCTGTAGGCTGTAGCTTCATCCAAAATATGGAGGGTTTCACTGACATCACGTGATAGGGCGGCTGATTGGTTTTGAAGGGCAAGCGTCCGATGTGTCAACACGCTCAGTAAGCGTATTTAGGCCTACATGTGTCACAGTAGTATCTATGGTTATGTCGTGCTGTAAATACGCTTACTGCGTGTTTTTGCCCTTCACTGCAGGGCAATTTCCATCGCGTGACGTCCTATGAAATCCCTCTATAGAAATTGCAAAGGATCCAGAACACTGCTACTTGAATGGTTCATTAGGTGAGCAGGTTAACTCCATTACTCCTATACTAGAAAAGCTGTAATGGTTAGACAACATACAGTATGACTACACACTTCTTGCTTTTCGTGTCGTTAAATCTGTTATCCCAACCCACCAGTTACTCTTGTATTACATCAGCAAGCTAAATATAGACCAGTTTACCAGTACGTTCGCATTATTAATATCAACTTCATGTTCCAATGTTATGCAAATGACCTTTTGGTGAACATAGCTTTCTTAACTCTGCACTCCATTTATAGGACTCTTTCTCGGTTGAAGTTAGATATTTGGAATAAATCATCGTTCCATTCAGGTGCTGACTTATACCTTTTTTATCCCGAACCTACTTGCGTTTGCACCTTCAGCGCTCGTATGCACTTTGGACGGTAATTTTCACCTGATGCGCATTGTCTCGTAAGATGTTTTCTGATTGGCTGATGGTATTGTATTGCATCGATTGTATCCTTTGTTAAGATTAGGGATTATTTAGAGATTAGTGTTAGCGTCAGCCATTCATAGCAAGACATATGTCTAAAGTAGTTGCGGTGCCGTAACATTAGTTATGGTGCAGAGTACAGGTTGCGTAAATTGTAACGAATTTATTGATTGATTGATTGATTGATATATGAATGGATGTATGTATGTATGTATGTATGTATGTATGTATGTATGTATGTATGTATGTATGTATGTATGTATGTATGTATGT
>WURT03072826.1:0-13361 GCA_009936505.3 Holothuria glaberrima
GTGGTCGGAATTACCCTAAGGTAGGTCGGAATTAGCCAGATTTCGACCACTTTTATCATCATTACATATTCCAGTAAGAGAAACCCAATCACACAAAGGACATACACAGAATGGCAGCACAGGCATTGTAGGTGTTGACCATTGGTAGGTTGGTTCAGTGACTTTGCTCTTTTAAATTTTTGAAACCAAAAACCCTTAAGCGGTGGAAATTCACCAAATTTACCCTACTGACCTTGTAGCCTATTTTACAAGGAGTATTTTGATCTTGCCAGTTTTATTTTCTAACATTTACCTTGGTGTCAAGGCTGCCAGATTGAAAGAAAGCTATGGCACCAAACAACATTTAAAAAGTGCCAAATAGAGCCAAAAAGCGCCAAACAAAAATTATTTTCCAGCTGCCAAAAAAGGGCCACACAAAATTGTCCAATAATTAATACATAAAAAAGGTACTAGTTCGCCCACTGTTATGTTATATGAAGTTTCTTTATAGTGACATGGATGAAGTTAACAGTTTTGAAGAGAATTTCACTCAGTCACATAACGACTTTGCCACCAAACAACGTGATCTGCTTTAAAATGGGCAAAAGAGGATGTGAAATTGATTGTAACATAGTGTTTTATGAACATATTTCAGACTGCATAAAAGCGCCAAATTTACACCCAAAAAGCGCCAAGCTGCCGAATGGATTTTTCTGCCGCCAACCAATCCGAAAAAGTGCCAAATTTTAGGAATTTGGCAGAAAAAGTGCCAAAATGGCAACCCTGCTTGGTGTTTATCTTGATTGAATATAGCAGACCTGCATGAAAGACTAAAAAAGGCTCACTTTTTCCATACATGGGTGGTGCTAGGCACTAGGCAAAGGGTCATGGCCTCTTGCATGCCCAATGAATATTAAAAATTTTGGGCTTTCTGTCAATCTTGCAACCTGTCCCAATTGTTGAGGCTCTTGATTACTGGCCTCCTTGTCAGGGAGCCCCCCCCCCTGCCCAACAAAATCCTGTAAGAGAGGTATTAAATAAGTTCATGGGATGGGTGGTTTTCTGTTCATTTCCAGCCATAAATATCAGAGACTGGAAAGAAAAACACATTCCTTGTGCTTTTGACTAATTTTGTCACAGATTGATTTAGACCATGCCAGTAGGCTATGTAGAAAGGTGTTGGCATCTTGAAGTTCTACACTTCTCCATTGCATGTTTTATTTCACCACCATCTTTTCTCTCTTCTTAGGTTTCTAGCTATGCAATAAACTGCTTACAAACATAATTTGTACCAAAAAAGAGCAAGTTTGCAATTTTTAGGACCACAGAAAAGCTAGTGACCCCTGGTCAGTCATTACCACTAATAGCCCAATGATTTTCATGTTGCTCACTTTATTGAGTCCTGTGATGTGTGTCAAGCAGTGGTGCAGCCATGGGCATTTGGTTCTCCAGGCAAGGCCTTTGTCCCTCATTCTCCCACCACCCCCTCCCCATAGAAAGAAAGTCAATAAGGGTTCCAGCCATATCCCCTTCCAGTGTCCACATATATAAAGTGTCACGTGGTACAATCAGTGTCAGCATCTATTGCTTGAGAGCATATATATATATATATATATATGGTTGATTCTCACAAATCGTCGACATTTGGGCCGAAATGGTGGGTAAAATTTTTTTGAAGAGAATACATTTTTCTCATAAATTTATCGAACTGGACATGTTGAAGTATAACTACAGAAAATTGGGAACACTAATATCTACTTGTTTCCAAACTGTGCAGAAGTCATGTGTACCGTCCCGTTGACGTGTTACCGTTGGTATGCAGCTGATTGCTGATTTCTGTAGGTAATTTATCATGTTTATAAGTGGTCCATGATCTATGATGAGGACTTATTTGCAAATAATTCAGACTAAATCGTGTAGATATGGGTGATACGGGTCCATTATGTGTACTTATCCGTTTTCTCTGTTTTATTTATACATCACACTAGCGGAAATTCCATGGTCATTGACTATATACGTATGTCAGATACTACCAATCGCTTCACTGTGGAGTAAATATGTTGTTACTCTCCGAATATACAGTATATGACATGAGACCTGGACTGTGTTGTGCACAAGTATGTGTAGGATTGCTGGTATGGTATTTATTGCAAGGATGTATCAGCACTGCATACTAATGGTAACACATTTTCCTCTCCATAACCACGGACGCATTACACCATAACACGAGTATTCATACTGACAAAAACGCTGATTGGCCAGTTCTTTCTCTTTCTCTATCCATGTCAAACAATTTCCCAACAGCATGTGGCTGTGTAAGAACCAAAAGTATGTCTTTGAGAGGTGCTTCACCAATATCCTATTGTCCCCATTTCCATTTCCTCTGACATGGTGTTATGTATGACACTTCACATTCATTCCCTGTAACACCTAAAATCTCAGCCACATACCAACGCCCACATGAGGGCCACAAATGCCCCCTTTCACTTGTGTATTGACGCTGGAGCACTGGTACTGCCACCCAGACATTGGGTTAACAAGTGTTGAATTGCAAAGGGTGGGTACTTCCGGGGAAATGCGGACCCTACTCGATATAGATGAAACACTAGGTACTGAGTTATCGAGTGACGTGAGTGGAGTGGTGACCATCTTGGTGGGTAGAGTCGGGAGGAGACGGTCCAACTCCACAGTCCCAGTAAGATTCGCTTCATCCAACACCAAAGCTGGAGTGACAGGTACGCTGACTAGGTCCGTGGCAAGAGAGGGAGAGGCGGCTCTCATCTCAGTTGTTGAGGACAAAAGGATGTTGGCAGATCAGTAGATGGAGTGTATACTAATGGTAACATGGAAACCGCATACCAACGGTAACACATGGGCATTGTGGGTCGTAACCGGGGGTAACACTTGCTTCGATATTACTAATTATTCAATGACGACGAATGTTCATGAGTGAATAGTATCTACAGGGAATATCTTTCACTAAACCCTATGAATTGTTTTTTGGTGACGGCTGAAAATGCGTACCAACGGTAACACGTAAATTACGCCACAGGAGGTATTTTCTTTTCAATGTACATATAAGCCTATTTTGGAATGTCTCAGCAATTTTCTGCTTATCATTCTGTGTAATAGACTTCCGTAGCATAACTATGAATGTAATTTTTTTCATCACGGTAACAGTGGTAGTATAAGTGCATACTAACGGTAACACAGAAACTACACCATTAGATGTGATCATTTTATGGTGTAACTGTACAGTATTTTCACTCAAAATCTCTTTGTGGGGACATAAAAGACATACAGCAATACAATCCAATACATATATTGTAGAGTTTAGCCCATATTGTTGTATGCCAAAGTTGAACGTGATTGTTCAAAAATCAAGGCCCAAAAAACGCCACAAAATAAGCTATTTCTTGCCCACAGAAGTCACGATTTTCAAGATACATAGACAAAACTATAGGCTATGTCCCCAGAGAGCTCTTCACACCATACATCCACCAAGAGTAGTCACAAATGGCTCCGAATATTTTTTAACTTTTTATAGGGCGGAACAGCAAATGTCGACGATTCGTGAGAAATGACCATTTATATATATATATATATGTGTATATATATATATATGGGCAATTCCATGGTAATGGAATTACTGTAATTTCTCATTTTTTGTGACATGTTGCCAAAAATTAGAAAAACAGGTAATGGTATCTGGGTGATTTTGGTATCATATGAAAGGTATGTTGTAATATTATTACCAAACTAAAGATAGTAGAATTTCAAATTGTCCTCTTCATATACAGTAGCAGAGGCATGAATTTCGGGAACGGAATTACGTCTGATGGACATCAAGTTTTGAAAAATTGCAATTAATTCTAAAACCCTTTGAAGTTGAGCAACTTGAAGTAAAGTGAATACATGTAGTGTGTAGATAACATTGTGGTCTTTTAATACCATACCAATATTTTTTATTCTCTATTGGTCTTACGATGTGATGTCAACTTAATCGTCGGTAACGGAATTACAGGGCCGTGGTAACGGAATTACATAAACATTAATGAAGCAATAAAATTGTCATTTCATTAAACCATTGAACCTGGAAACACTCTTATATGATTAAGCAAAGGAATATGTAATTTGCAAAATGATATTTCCTAATTAAAAGCCAATTTTTCAATCCAGAGTGATGGTTTCATACTGAATGCGTAAATCACCATACATTAAAGACTTCCCTTTTTAGTAGCAACTGCATTTGGAAGACTAAACAGAAGTTTGTCAAAGATTCCTTCAACTGTGTCACGGTATGGTTAACATGTTCATACAACACACCATGAAGCATATGTGATGGGACATTCCTTATACAATAAAACTGAATGAATTCCTGGGGCATTTTGTACTGTACCAGTAATGAGAACTCCCTATTGTAAAACCAAGTTTGGAAAATAATGCTTGATACTACCAGTACTGTAGTTCATCCATATGTTCTGGCTCAAGTCCTGTTCAAATGGTAGCATACATACATGTATGGTACTGACAGAACTTGCAGTTACACCCTGTATGGCAACATTGTCTACAACAAGTTTTGTTTTCAGGCTTTAAAATTTGTGTTGCTCCTATAAAGGCCCAATTAACTTGATGGTAGACTTTTCAGTTTCACTGCCTGAATGACCACTTGTGCATAAGATTGTCAGTATTCAACTGGTGGTTTCCTGGGAAGTGTATTGGACACTGTTCGAAGGAATGTCCCAGAACCTAGAAAGGTACACTACATGCAGTAGACGTAGTGTTTTTCTGGCATGTTAAATTGGAAGCTACAGGTATGGCACTTACTGCACAGTAGTTTACTCACGGATGCAAGGTCCTCTGACAGTGCATGTTGACCAATTTTTGGGGGGGATAAATCATTTTTGCCTTTAGAAACACCTTTCTTAACGCCCCCCCCACAACCTTTTTTGCCCATGAAAATACCACTTTTTTCAAAACTGCATGAAAAATACATTATTTCTTCTAAATTTGAGGGGCTGAGAGGGGTAGTAAGGGCTGTGTACCCAAGCCCTTAGTTCATGTGCGATGACTTTTTAGTTTGTTTAGGAAGGTTTTTAAGATGGAGGGGGTGCTGAATCATTCAACTTACAGTATATTAGTTTTGGACATTTTCTATTGTAATTTTGGATGTTTTGAAAAAAAAAGAAAGTTCAGACTGAAAATTATTTGGGGGGTCTGAGTGAAAACCCCAGGCCCATTGCCAAGGGGGGAGAAGCCCCCTGAAAATTTTTTAGTCCCCATAGGAAAATTTCAAGTTGCCATTGACTTAACACATTTTAATACATTTGGCCCCCTGAAAAAAATTTTGCCCCCCTGGAAGCCATTTCACCCCTTCAGTACCTTGTCTGGCTGTGGGCCTGCCCACCCATCCCTTAAGTTCCAACAGCCCTGCATATTAGATTTTTTTTTAAGTTTCTCTGGGACTTGAAAGTATTTAAAATTAAAAAACAGTTTTCAAGTAAAAGTAGAATATTAATGTGTCCAAGGAAAATCATGGATGACACAAAGTTTGTGTAATTTTAGAGGTATTTAACATCTGTTTTTACACGTTCACAGAGCACACTGCAATTGCGTTCTCTACAGGAGCACACATCTCTATTGAACAACCTTTGTTCAGATCACTACAAATTTATTGATTATGCCAAAGCTTTTGTCAACACTATTATTTGCATTGATAATGTTAAGGTTGAAGGTACATTTAAACTAGGCTCATCAAATGGCTTTGTATTGACAGTATTAACTGGATTGGATTCTACGACCACAAAAGTAATCCTATTCACACTTTCCATGTACAAACATTTCACTACTTAGAGATTGGTGATGCAGTTGGAAGAGGAAGTGTGGGGATTGACAGAACTCCTGGAGGATGGGTTGAAAGGATGGGGAAAGTTAAGAAAGAGAAAAACATAATCAGTGAAATTTAGTAAAACATTACTTTATTGAAACACTATATCTTTATTTAACAAAAAGAACTAGTACTGGTACTATCTGACCCAAAATAGGAAAAATGAATTATTTTGGGTCTATATTCAAGTAATGATCAGTAGTATGAGTGATTATTATCAGGGCAACCAAGTCATTATACTACTTTTCCCAAGGATTTTACAGCCAGGAATACCATAGGCTGTGACAGCTAGGAAAAGATATGAAAGCTTGCAAAATTTGTAGGAATGTAAAAAAAAACAGCCTAAACCATAGGATTTTATAACAACTGTAATGTCTTTTAAAATAAACATGTTGAAGGATCTTTTTATTCAAAAAGATTTTTGTGAACTTTACTCATGAAGAAAGATCTGTACAATTTCATCATGAAAAAGTCATCACGGACGTCTGTAAACATGTCACCAAAACCGCTGTTTTACTGAACATTAATAGGTTAGGATCCTTATATGAAATATCTGTTGGAATTATTTGAATATCTTAGTACTGTTCTCAAGATATACCTCGACAAAGTTTGACCAATTCTGAGATTTCTCATTTTCATTGCAAACATTGTGATGTGGGGGGTTGCATGGTGTCTTTTGTTAATTCTTAATAAATTATTTGTTAATTACTTACCAGCTAAGGTTTAGCTTGGTTTTTAGTGTGGAAATTTTCAAAGCAGTCAATAGTTAAGTCCAAAAGATACCCCTCAGGGTAGGCCAATTACAACTGACCTTGGGATGCGCATTTATAAAACAAAGGATAATATTAGACACATCACCTTAGTCCCTCTTTCCATGTCACAAATTTGCATGCATTTCATGTTTATTCATGATGTAAGTGCAAAAACAGTAATTATCTTGTAAAATGGCCGTTATTTGATGGGTTTTGATTGTAAATTGTGACCATTTTTAAAATCTGTAATGCTTTTATTTATGCTTGATTTATATGCGTGGAAATATCATTTCATGTTTTTAGCTTTAACAAGTACCAAGAAAAAAATTCACAATGGGACGGTTTCATTATTTGTCGGAATTACATTTAAACTGAGCACAAACAGTGTTATTGTTAAGTAATATTTCTCTTTACCTTGCAGATGCCCACTTTTCATCATTTTCATTGGGAGCATGTTTTGTTTGGAATGTAGTGGACAAGAAGACTGACCATTTTATTTTCAAGGTATTGTATGTTACTCACCAGCCTTGTGGAAAAGTATTCATAGCCAAACAACCTTGAGACAGAAATCTTCCATCATTTACTGTTACCAGAACTTTCTTCTCAGGATCGTCCCAATTTCTGTGTAACAATTGTTTTGACAAAGTTTACTGTAAATTTTAAAAATAATTGTTGGTCTTGTGACTGTCACTTTGAGGATAATGTTGGAATCATGTTAAAATGTTTATATTTGTTATCTGCTGAGTGATTTATAAAGAATTATTCTTGAGGATGGCTGAAAGTCCAGAAGATCCTCCCAGTTATATCCCTGGATGTGGAGAGAATAACAACAGTTTGGAAAAACTGGAATCGGATCACTTCAGAAGGAAGATACAGAACAAATCAGGTATAGAGTTAAACTGTTTGTGTTAATTTCTATCTCTGTTGGTGGGTCTACGGCTTAGGTTCTCATAGGACTGCCCATGGACCATTTGTGGCCCTCATTGTGTGCACTTAACTGGCCAGTGTAAGATTTGAGGAGCCCAAAAATTTTAAAATAAGAAAACAAGCAGCTGAATGAAGTGTGGCTATCACAGTAACATTAGGGCAGAAGTAAAAGTGGTCCATAGAACCACATGGGAACCCTCAGGACTCTAGTATCTTCTGGCTGTTTAACTTTTGCACTGTCTGATTTAGTAACCAATGACTTCTGAGTTTGTTCCTCACTACAGCTGGTGTGCTTTTGTACAGAACCACAGAAAGTGTGTACCCTTCATCAATTTATAAAGATGGATATACTAGTTGCAAATGGCAGTCCTAGGCCCGACGGAGTCACTAGACTGTACCAACGAAATAAAATTGGTGTATAGAGTTTTATCACGTACTGGTATCAGATTCAAATCATTCAAGTGATATTTAAGCTGGACTTAAGTGTTTTCATAAATCTCAGGTTTTAGTGTCATTCATTCCTTTGTTCTTGAAGGCTTACATTTTGCCAGTACTGGTGAAATCCAAAATCAAATATGAATGTTTAAAATCACATGGTGTGATTTTTTGTCAGAAGGAAGTATAATTTTACTGTCAGTGGAAAGAGGAAATGATTTATATATGGGATTGTTTATGGATCTGCTTCAGGAAAACTGAACTAGGCTGATATCATTAGGTTTACATATTGTATTACTTGCTTACTCAGTGTGCAGTTAAACTGACAGTAAAGTTATATACTAGATGTAATTGGTGGGATGTGTTTTATTGAGTGAATGGGTACGTAAGTTTCTTTTGTTTGGGTGGGCAGGGGGGTAGGCCGGAGGTAGGTGGGGGGGGTTAGGGGTGAGAGTGTAGGAGTTCCTTTGTAAAAGAATTGGAGCTTCTGCTTGCTCTTTGGTGAAAGGCTTTCCTCTGTAGAAAACTGAATTGAAGTTGTTTCACTTTTGATGAAAAACAACTTTTGCAAGAACTGCTTGTCTCCTTGTAAGAAATATCCACTTGATAAATGGTGATGATAGTGACAAAGTTGGATAAAACTCCAGAAAACTTGAGTTGGAAGGATCAAAACATACTAGAAATATTGATAAAAATCTTGGTAACATCATAAATGTGTTGGACATTTCACACTGTTCATATAAGGGAAAACTGCCGAAGAGTACACCAGTGGTGTATCTGGGGGCACTTGTCAGGGTGGGGGCAAAAGAACACCTTTCCCGGTAAACTTTACCAACCTGGTTTGCGAAGACTCTGCATATTTTCAGAGGCTGAGGGTTATTAAGGTTATTCAGTATGTTGTGTGATCACCAACCTGGGGGAGGGGTGTGAGGGGAGAAGTATAAGGGGAGGGGTCTCTCCCCTCCCCTTTGAAAATGTTTGAAAAATTAGGTGTCCTCACATGCAATCTTGTGCCACATATGCTACCTTTTGAGGTGAAATTTGTGGTAAAAAATTTCCTTTTTTTAGGAACTAAAAAAAATTGTGGCATCAGTGGGGGGGGGAGCAACAGTGGCCCAATCCCCCCACCCCGGTATAAGTCACTGAGCCTAATCAGGAAATAGAGAGTGTCAAAAATATCCTTTACATATAAACATGAAGATGCTTTTTATATCGTTGTTAGATTTTACTGCTCTCACTTCATGCTTTGCTACCATCTCATCCCTCTCTGCTAACATGAGCCTATGCCTACTGCTTCATGGCAAGTGAAAAAATAAAAATTCACTCTAAGAACCACTCAGATTTCCCCCAAATTCCGAATACCTGTGTTTCCAGGTGTCTTTCTTCATCAGGTACAGTACACTAGAGTGGCTAGACAAAATTTGATTTAACCATGAACTTTTCATTTGATTAGGTAAAAGGCAGTATGAAAATTGAAATTATATGATAACCTAGTAAAAGAATTCCTTACAAAAGTATATTTCTGTTTATCATGTGGTTATACCAGTCAATTACATTGTCAAAGTCTATTCTTTTTGTCATTTCTCTTTCAATGGAAAGTAATGTTAAACTGGCGAGCCATTCCTCCCCCATTGTTGACCTGAAGTAGTTTTTGATTCCTTGTCGAAGGCCGAAGGAATCTATGCAATGGTGATGTCATGTGTGCGTGTGCATGTGCATATGGGTGTGACGCTTTGGCTTGTAAACCCTCTATCTCAAGAGCGGTAACTCCGGGTAATCTCATACTTGGCATGTAGATAGCCCATATTGAGTAGATTATCTCTATTGTTTTTGGTGGAGGTCAAAGGTCATTTAGGGTCACCGGAGGCAATTAAGTGAATTTCCTTTAGTAGCTGTAACTTGGTGTCCGTTGTTAAAATTGAGTCATAATTTCAGGATAAGATAGATTGGTAGAAGGTGAAAAGAAAGTGATGTTTTATTGATATCTCGCCAACAAAACATTTTAGGGGGATGGCATAATGGAAAGTTGCGTTCGTCTATGGGAAGTGCACGTGATGACCTACTTTAACCTCAGTTGCCCTCATTTGACCTTTTGACCTTTGTGCCTTTTTGTGATGCATGGATTTGTCTTGTTGAGACAAACCAAGAAGGCAATTACACTGCCCTCCTACGGTGTTCCTAACTCGAGTTATTGACATTTAAGTGAAATGTTAGGAGTGTGTATGTTATATGCATAGGAATGTGAGGTACATGGTGCGATAACTCAATAACCGAGTGACATAGGGGGATGGCATAATGGAAAGTTGTGTTCGTCTATGTGATGTACATGTGATGACCTAATTTGACCTCATTTGACCTTTTGAACTCTGTGGCTTTTTTGTGATGCCTGGGTTTGTCTTGTTGAATCAAACCAAGAAGGCAATTAAACTACCGTCCTACGATGCTCCTAACTCGAGTTATTGACATTTTAGTGAAAGGCAACGAGTGTATGTGTTATATATGCATCGGAATGTGTGGTATGTTGTGCTATAACTAATTAAGTGAGATAGGAGGATGGCATAATGGAAAGTTGTGTTTGTCTCTGTGAAGCTTACGTGATGACCTACTTTGACCTTGTTTGACCTTTTGACCTCTGTGGCTCTTTTGTGACACCTAGGTTTGTCTTGTTGAGACAAACCATAAAGGCAATTATACTACCCTCTTATGATGCTCCTAACTCAAGTTAGTGAAATTTTAGTGGAAGCTAGGTCATGACTGTGTGTGTGTTACACATTGGAAGGCGATGTATGAGGTGCGATTTCTATAACTGAGCAATCAATTTTTCATTTGGGTCACAAGATTTCAAAAGGTTGACCTTACTAACAAGATATTTTAAGTACGATAACTGTTAGGGATCTCATGCTTGTCATGTAGGTGATTCTTGTTTGTAACATCATATAGCAATTCGGATTCACTAAACCTTTTGGCTTTCTGGTTAATGATCTTGAGTATGCTAAATGACAGCTCTGAACAGGCTGATGACACGGATATGGTTCCAAATATCCGATTAAGTAACTTAGTACCTTTCGTTTGAAAAAGTGGGTGACTACTGATTTTCTGGATTACGGTATCAGTGCTGTACATATGGTATCATCTGTATGTTATGTTGCAGATAAAACAATGGCAATCAGAATGGAATGTACTTAACTTGTAACTTTCCCGGGTTTTAAGAAAAGAGGCAAAACTTGTCAGTCTCTCTGATCTAAAGCTAAATAATCTCCTTCTCTTTCATTCATCTTTGGTTTCCTAATTTTGCTCCATTTCTCCCTTTCTTTTTTGTTTTAAGTGGAGATAAAAGGTCATTTTTGGTCACAAGATTTCAAAAGGTCAAAACGAACATGATATCTCAAGTAGGAAAACTGTTAGGGATCTCATGCTTGTCGTGGTGATTCACGTTTGTTACAATATACTGCATCAATATGACAAGGAATCACTAAGCCTTTTGGCTTTCTGGTTTGACCCAATAAATTTAGTCAGTTTCATCCTGACCCAATTTTGGGTCAAATTGACCCAAGTGTTTTACAGTGTAGTAATGTTGGCACCCAAAGTGTGAACCATCACACGATTTTACACTGTGTTATTTGAAGTCATTTTATTCCTGAAACATCATTGCTTTGCATGGCCTAATGGGGAATTTCCAAAACTTTTGTAACATTAACTAGCATAAATAGTATCATTTACTTACTCATTTTGTTTGAACGGACAAAACACATGGAGAAGAGGAAAGGAAAAAATGATAACTTTTCTTGAAACAGCATCCATAAGAGCTCTAGAGAAAAGAGAAAAACAAAGATTTTTTTTTTTGTTATACTTGATATGCAGTAGGCTAAATTGAAAGTTTCTACAGTGAAGACATCAAAATGAATCTACCAGTCTCAGTTGTTAGAAGTGTCCATTATCCTGTGAGATTTCTCAAAATGTGTACACAGTTTTTGTTGCAAAGATGAACTTCTTTAACTGTTTTATGTTTCAATAGTCTAACAGTTTTGAAGATTATTTCAGCTCCTACCTGCTGTTTCATTCCCTAAAGATGGCTTAATGGATTGCTTGTGAAAATTTGACATGCATAGGCCTCTGTAAATTCTCATGATACAGTAGCTTGGTATTACTGATTCTGATGAAGTAGCAATGCTGTTTGCTTTGATCACTTTGAAATGCTATGTGTATCTAGGATTGCAGGTTTCCATATATTTGACTGCATGTTACACTTGCTTGTCATTCATTTGAAGGTGTGTGATATGTAGCCAATACCTGCTTTAAAGATAGTTGCATTAAACATTTGTGCAATACAGTACTGTAGTATGCAGGGTCAACTCTACTGTTATGTCAGGACTAATGTTAATGCATGCCTTTGGTCACATAAACTTGAAAGTCACATCCTAACACTAAACCATAACCAAGGGATCTTTACAGAATAAAAAAATTACCCATTGCCTTAATTTTATGCACTTAAGTATATCTTGCCCATGTCACACCCCTTTCAGTATGCAGTAGCTTGGCCACCTGTGGGCCTGCCTGACACCACATACAATCACTTCTATGTTATTATTTTAACATTTTGGGGAGTGCCTTCTGCAATTAGCATATTACAATAAATTGCTTCTTAGCATTATTACTCAATAAAATGGTTAATAACTGTGCACACAAGTCTTTATTTGGTATATTATTATCCATGTTTAAACTTCTACATGTGGCATCAAGGTTTTTCCCCTGACATTCTTTTTGTAAGGCAGCCCCCCCTTTTTTTTGGCCACTACCTCAAATATTTGCTCTAATTTCCAACTGTGCTGTACTAGTTATAGTATTAATAGTTCTCCTTTACCATATTACCCTCATAGACTATTACCACCTCACACTCGAAAATCGAGGGGAAACCCTGGGCATGGTCCTTGCATTTGTGTAGTGTGTACATGTTTCACAGTGGCAAAATCTCATCATATCACAGTTTTTTCTTTTAGTTGTAGATCAGCCTAAAGATTGAACAAGTCTGAATATGAAAAATGCACGGATTTTAGTACCTTAGGATATCTGACAGGATACAGGGATTTTTGTAAATTCATTGGAGTATTGGTTATGTCTGCTTTTTTTTTCCAAGCTCTGTGTGATAATGGAAAATTTTCAAAAATTACCTCACTTGATGTGTTGCAGAGTGAATTTTGTATCATGCTGCTATAAAATACTTAAGGTAGCACACCACTAATTCAAGGGGAATCCCGGCGAAGGAGGTTACCCTACGATTTAACACCCTAGAAAAACATTTTGGGTGACCGATTAGACCATGTTAATGAAGCGATGTGTTCAATTTGTGATGTGTTTGTGGTAGAAAAGTAGTTGAAGTACTC
>WURT03072837.1:0-13361 GCA_009936505.3 Holothuria glaberrima
TTTTGATGATGGAGGTACTTCAAGCTAGAATTTGAGAAAAATCTGGCCGGATTTCTTCAAAGATCCGGCCGGAACCGAAACCAGATATTTTTTCATTATCCGGCTGGACTGGATATCCGGTGCATCCCTAGCTGCATATCTAATCTCAAACCATAGAATCTGTAGTGATGGCTTGCAAACTGTAGTTCTGCAACTTCTTTATGAGGAAGTTGTGGTCAATGTACTGTAGTGTTTTTGAAGCTTGTTTGCTCAAAATGAAGTAAAGATAACAACTCAACCCAGAGAGTGCTGCAACATATGGCTAATGGCACCTCTTATGACACCATTTTAGTTTTTTTGTTGGGGTAATCTGACATAGGTGTAGGAATCCTCTAGTCATCCACCTTACAAGGGACATTTATGCATGCAACAGTGCTCCTCAAATTATACGGGTTGTGATGCAAATGAGGGCTGCTTACAAATCTCACCAGATGTCATGCCAGTCCTTTCCCACCAAACTAACATTTCATTCTCTGTGTTGGAAAATACCAGAGCTACTCTCAGGGTTTTCATCTTTGTCACAGCTGTGTACTAAGAAAATATGTTGTGTGCCATGAGTTAAACAAATATCTTTTCACAAATATAATGCAGCTTTGCCAAAATGTTTTTTTAAGAGCTCTGTAGCAGTCAGGGTAGAAGTGTACACAACTTTGTGTGGTAAGAATTAGATTGTTCTATCAATAGAGGTCAGTTTGAGTGTAGGGTATAATAGCATATCATCTAGCCGTGAATGAGGCGTCAGGAGTGTGTTTTGTAGATCACCTGCAGTGCACTCCTTTTCCATCCAAATGATTTTTTCAGCAAGAATGTATTCCTGTACCTCAAGCAAAGATTCCACATACCGATTGGGGTGCAATATTCAGGCCTTGAATTTTGAGGCGTGTGAGTGCGATCACACACCATCACTCACCTCAAATCACTGTGAGAAGTGTGATTCTTTGCACACCTAGATAAAGAATGGAAACTCAGGTAAATCTATTTAAGTTTAATAAAACAGCACACCTACCACACTCCTTAATTTCCTGAGGAGTGTGATTTGTAGCACACCTGGAAAATCTAAAACTCAAGGCCTGAATATAGCATGCCATTTTGCACATGTGTTGAACCCATGTCAGAAGTTACATTGACAATTTTAGTGAGCTTTTATTTATAATAAATAATCATGAGTATTAAATTTTAATGTTTTTTTTTTTCCTATGGCAGATATTCTTGGACTATGTCTTGATGTTAAGAACACTAGCAAGGGAAGCACAGGGGAAAGCACTGGAAAACAAAGAGATTACAATCAGTGCAGCTCATGTCAGAGAAGTACAAAAGGTACAGTACTTGTCATTCAGATTAAGTTGCAAATGTGTAGGTCCTAGGTTCCAGAGTTGTAGTAAGTTAGATGAGGTTTTACAGCTCAGTTTCTAATCAATTGGTTTAAGTCGGGCCGGTCACGGCCTTTTTTCCAGTTGTGGCTCACTGGCTTGTTTTCCCTGCTCCTTTGCTTATGCTGAGCACCAAGCACAATGGTAGTAAGTTTCATTTTTAAAGTCTTTGGTATGACCTGGCCAGGATTCGAACCCCCATCCTTCTGGCTGCAAGTCGGATTCTCTAACCACTTGACCATGCTGTTGGTCCAGAGTTGTAGACTTGAGATATGCCACTTAGACTGGAGCCAGGACTTGAGTTGTGTTTGTGAATTGTGACTTGACTTGCCTGAAATACTAGCAAAGACTTGCAACTTGACTTGGACTCTGAAAAGTGACTTGTGATTTGACTTGGGCTTACCACCAATGACTTGTTACCATTGCAAGTCATAAGCTTGTTTAGTGACCCTGTTGAACTAAAAAATGTCCATCTAGATTTGCATGCATCACCAAAAGTATCAAGATTGTCCTTCATAGACCACTGATTGATTCTGGACTATTAAACCTGACTAGGATACTGTAAGTTGTGTAAAGTGCCCAGATAATCAATGGTCTGGTTGGGTTAATAAGAACAACTCTCCATTGCCTCTTTCCTCTTCTGTTAGGGCCTTGACTGTTCCTGCTCTCTCTCCCCCTTGGGTTAAATGCTTTTCAAGAGGGCTAGATATGTTAAAATATATTAAAGGGCTTATTGCTATTGCATCAAAATTAATGAATTGTTTCACACCTGTTGAGTTTTACTTGCATCTTGATGGTAAATGGTCAAACTAAGAGATTCTGCACATCTGACACACAACTAAAATGGCAATGATAGGGGAACTAATGATTAAAAACTTTTATTAGAAATGTGTAACCGACTCGTTTTACCATAAGGTATTAATCATACATATATATATACTATATATAAATATATATATATATATGCAATTCCTTTCCTCATAAACTACAATTTCTCACATATTTGGTAACTATAGGAAGTGATACGTGAGTAATGAGGCTATTTAGAAACACTGCAATTCAATGATTTCCTTCAAAAATCGTCTCAAAATAATATCAGCTCAGTGAGCCCCTTTAAGACAATGGTTACTTTTGCACTCAGTCTTCTTGAGGGCATAATTTATTTAGAGGGTTACCCCTTGCCAGGCTCCAACTTAAGCCTACTATTGACTTGGCTCTGGGTTGAATTCAAACTAAAACCAAGACTTGTGTAATTTTGCTCATTTTTAACTAGATATGAGGAAGCTAGAATTTTGACAACATCCATACTAGATCCAGTAGTCATGTGAGAACAAGTGATTGGAGGATTCTTCCAACATTCGTTGGAACAATATGAATAAAATAATATTACTATGCTAATGCTGGCTTCATTTAAGCTTATTAAAATTATTTGTTATACTAGTGAATGAAAAAATAAGTAACATCACAACCAAACTTGAAGATCACGCCACATTTTTGGAAGAAAGGACAATCCCCCTATCATTCTTTTTTGGGTAAAAAAGAACAATGAAGTCTTTCTACTCTTTCAGTAAATATTTAAGCTCTGTATTTAAACAATTTTGGCAGGCTTTATTTGGTTATCGATAACTTACTACAAGTTACAGTGTTTGCCATTTTCTTTTTCAATTCTTTGCAGGAAGTACTCAAGACCTTCAAAGGGTGATTGCTTACACATTTCTATTCCCATGCTTCTTTGGTGCTTATCGGTTTGGAAATTTATGGCCAGTTATTCTCATGGCAGCTTGGAGGGATGAGATGATAAGTGACCTAGAGAGGGCATGACAATTGCCAGAAGAAGGAACTCTGTATAGCAGTTGACTGGAAATTTTTCACATGATGGACCACTTTCCTGACCCCTCTCCTCATTTTCATTTGCATCTCATGATGGCTCCACCCCTACCCCTTCCCTTGTCAAAAGTTATTAATGGCTCCTAATTTGTGAACCAATGGTTTATAGTCATTATTTCTTGCAAAAGTATTGACTTAAATACTGTGTATAAGCAGTCTTTATACATTTTCATTCAAGTTAAAATTTTTAAGTGGTATTGTAGTCTTGTTGGAGATTTTGGGAACTGTTATGAAATGTATATGTGAGGTGAGGTGTAAATAAGTAGTAATAGATGTATTATAAAATATCATGGTTTGCCAACCAAAATAGTATGTATACAGTAGGCTTTTCAGGATTGGCAACATGGCAAATTGTGTTGCAGTGACTGGTGTAGCAACCATGGGCGTGGATCATGGGGGGACGCATCCCCCTCACTTTTTTGGAAGGGGGGACATCGCCAAAAAGTCCCCCCCACTTTTTCAAAAAAGATGAAAACTAAAACTGTATACAACAGTATACTTCGAATTGACACTACATTTTAAATGCTAAATTGCGCCCAAATATGGCACCATTTGCCACTGAGACACTTTCCAATTTCATTTTTTTTCAAAGGGGAGGGGGACAGCCCCTCCTCTTAGACTCTTCCTTCGGATGGCGAGATTAAAACCAGCTAGTCAAGGTTGCCAAATAATGGGAACTATGCTCAATCCAATCCCCCCTCGTAAAAACATGTGCAATGTGCTTGGTTTCGTATATTTTTTTCGAAATATTTTCCACCTTTGTCAAGGTTCCATAAAACATGAATACGTCTCGCTTTTTCAATTTTTTTCTTAAAAAAGTACCTAAAATTTGGAGCATAAGAACACCTGATAAAATGAAAAAGATTGCACCATTTTGCATCTCAGCCCTTTAACAAAGCCAAAAATTTTCCAAAGGGGAGGGGGACACCCCCCTTAGACCCCACCCCAGGACGGAGATTCGAAAATGTTGAAAAGCCCCCCCCCAACCTTTCGAGGTGGATCCACGCCCATGGTAGCAACACAGAGATGCACATCCTAACCCTATCAGGATTGTTAGACAGTCAAAAATATCCTTTGCTATTCTGTAAGGAACTGTATATTTGCACATTAAAAATCATTTAATACTAACCCCTAAGGTGGGTAAGGGTTGATCAACTGGTTTAGTGATCCAGGGACACGTTTTGAATGTTTACATGTTTATTTACACATATTTTGATCATGACTAAGTTCTACCAATGGAATGCAATTTGCCAACTGTCTGCAGTCTCGAGATCTGTATTCAAGCTATTCGAAGAATAATGGTGGGTCACAAAATGAACCTAATTTTGGGGTTAAAACAAGGGTAGTTGCACACCTGAATTGTATTTATTCCAAATGCATTGGCTCGACTTGAACTAATTGGTTGGAAGCTGGGCCGTTAAACCTCATCTAACTAACTCCAAATGTATTTATGTTTTAGAAACATAACTACATAAATTAAAGCCTTCCACTTCTGTAGAGGGGTTTCACTGACAGTTATGTGATAGCATGTCTCTTTGGTGTTGAAGGACAAACATCCGGTGTGTAAGCATATTTACAGGTGTCACAGTTAGTATCTATGGTTATGCATGTGTGCTGTAAATATGCTTACTGCATGTGTTTTGCTCTTCACAGTGGGGCAATTTCCATTATGTGACATATCACATGAAATCCTACTATATGGTAGGATGGGTAGATATTGTTGCATGGTGCTGCACCTTCTTATGTGGCCTTGACAAATTAAATTCACATTCCAAAACTTTGCATGTATCGAGTATTATAATATATAAATTATCGGGGTTGTTGTCTGGGAACCCCTGTCCATTATAGCCCACTAACTACTTTCCTGCCTTGTAAAGATATAACTTGTTAGTATACATACTATAGCTTGATGCATGGCTGTTCTTTGGTTTTAAGCTTATCTTGCTATGTGAGCAGGTCCTTGGAAAGAATCTTGAATGATTTTCTTTCAAGTTTCTGCTGCTACTTATAAACTTGAGGTAAAGCCTCTTCCTTGTAAATAAAGCATTTCTGTAAATAAAGATTTCACATATAATCACTTGAACTAAGCTTGTTCTTTTCTTTTATATTCCTCAAGCATTCACATATGCTGGCTAAAAATGTTTTAAGCTCAAGATCACATAAACAAGTGCAGGGCCACTATGACAGGCAAGGAAAAAGGAAGACCTTGGTTGTGGGGGGTGAGAAATTCCAAGTTTAAACCTCTCAAACTGTTGAGATGGACTAGCTGGGCCCACCTTTGCCCTACTTATCAAAACTGGGGCCAAAGTTAGAAATGTTTCAAACTTGGAAGTGTGGAAAGCTGACATTAACTCCTTTAGTTTCTATTTACTCTCCATTTTTATTCTGTCCCAGCCTTTTAACCATGGGACCCTCACATTCATAATAATTTCTTAAGACTCAGAAAGTCCATTGGAGTATATCTTACTTCCTTCAGATCTAAGTGAAAAATGGGACAAAAATTACTGCTTCTGGACAATTTGTCCAAAATCTTCCTGCCATTAAAAAAAGTAAAGGACAATTATATATACATTCCAGTATCACTGCCTGGACTATTCCACTGTTAAACAGGATCCACAATATCTAGTATAGCATCCCATACTATTCCGTCAATCTGTCAATTACTGAGCAGGGCTGAATTGATGAAATGTAAACCTTCAAGGTTCCTTCGTGTTTTATGAAAGGTGCAATTAAGTTTGTCCCTTGGCCAGAAGTGGCAGTAATTCAGGTAGAAAATCCACATTATAAAGTGGAATAGTTGGCTGATTACAAAATGAAACATTCCTTTCTGTACAATTGTAATCTAGAAAAATAGTCCAAAAGCAGCAATTTTTTCCATATCGAACATCGAACAAAGGGCGTACGATGAAAAAACATCTAGAATATTCCAGAATCATCCCTTTTTTCCACTGGGATAGCATAGCATATAGCAGAGGCAAGGCCCACTAGATTAGAAGTCCACTCGTTCCACTAATGGCAAGCAGGATAATGCAGGAAACCTAGATCATCCTAACCCACTCCACAAAGAAGGTATATATGATCTAGCAAATGTTCAGGTGATACCAAGAAAAAGATTTGTCAAAGTTAAACTCCTTTAAAACATCACCTTCAGACATTTAGCATCACAAAATGCTCTCATGTGCCATAAAGGCAAAGACTTCACTTACTACTAAAACCAGACACAAATAACAAGATGGTTTAAAAGATTGCTTCTAAATGCTTTCTTTAGTAGAAACAATGAATAAACAACACATATTTGAAGTTTACAATCAAAGGAGTTTACCAATATAGTAAAGAAATGAATGAGATCAAACTCTGCACTTGTCCAATAACAGAAGATACACATCTTTCTAAGCATGTTTTCTGCAGAACTTTTTTTTTTTGGTGTTTAATACTTAAAACCCCAAACGCATACATAAATCACTTGTAAATGCACAAGTTCATATTTACAGAGCATTTAGTGAAAACAATGTGGAAATGTTTTTTCTTTAAAAAGATTAGCATCAGAAGTTGAGGATTGCTCCCTTCGACACCCAACAAAAGAACTACAACTTCAGAGAAAAAACAGTGAAATGAAAATATTGTGTTCAACTATTTGAAAGTATCCATTGTCTTTTGGCTCTGTTGCAAGCATCCTAGCACCATCTATATTTGTGGGATGTTGCCCACTACCTCTTTACAACATTCATTTTCTTCAAGTTAAAATTTCTTTTGACAAAGAGGCAAGGATGATAGCTAATGCTTATATGCACTTCAAAGCAACAAAGAGTTACATGGACATGTGTTCAACAAGTGTATAAGATAATGCTGGTGTGTCAGAGTATCAGTCCCACTCCCATAGCCAGACAAGGTACTGAAATGGGGGGGGGGGAATGGCTTCCAGGGGGGAAGTTTTCAAGGGGGGTAACCATGTAAAAATTTATTAAGTCAATGGCAACTTGAAACTCCTCCAGTGGGAGCAAAATATTTTCAGGGGGTGCTTCTCCCCCCTTGGCCCCCTGGCTACGGGTCTGCAACCCCCTCCTCTGGTACATCAGTTAGTGCATATCCTAACTAGTGATGATGCTTCATACTGAAACAAGGCAAAACTTTTAGTGCATTTTCTTGATGTCACCACACTGTCAACTTATTCTTCCAAGTTCACCATAAAATCCAGCATGGTTCCTTTTTTGAAAAACTAACCAATTCTGACTTGCTTTCTTCAGTGTACTGAAAGATGACCACGTATTGTTAAATGTAAGCTGTTCTGCCACTTTCTATCTCATTTATCAAAGTTCAGTCATTGGCACACTGAATATTATTTGCAAGGGGAGGTCAGACTTTTTCTCCCAAGAAAAACCTGGGGAAGTGGGTACACAACACAGTTCTTTTTCCAAGAATTTACTTGAGAGAAATTGATTTACATCCATCTCCAAGGCTGTAGCCCTCCACCCCCTGCTTTTATGCCTATAATTTAAACCATTTTTCAGACACTTACTATACTGAAGTAAACCAATACCTGGCAATGCGCAGCATTTTAGGTGCTTCTTGTTGAAATGCTTATCTGGTCTAATACTGGGCAACTGACATGGCTTTAGGATGGGACTGCAGCAGCAGTAGAGAACTTCCAATTTTGCCAATTATTACACTACCCCAAACACACTTCTTTCCTTGGAAATCTTTGCAGGGAGCCATGTTCCTTGGTGAAAGACCACCAATAACTTTCTTACATCCGGTTTATATGAATCCAGTCTAGTGTAAGCACCAAAGGAGTGAACAAGGCACGTACTTGCCAAGAAAAGAGAGTCTGTGTGACATCAGTACATTTCTGACTATTCATGCCAGGTGAAACAATCTATACAAGAGGTGCATGTTAATAGTACACATACACAGCAGGACTAGGTACAATAGGAGACTTTAATTATTGCTGAATGCACACAACGAATTATATGGGAACTGGGAGTATAAACAATAGAGTAGTGATGTCATGCTATTGTTTAAACACCCAGTTCCCATAATTCCTTAGGTGAATTTAGCAATGATCAAAGCCTCCTATTGTATTACAATGAATGCTTGACTGTTGACAGGAAGTTTCCAACAATATTCAATAATGTATGAAGTAATGTACTTTAAGTACCTCTACAACATAATCTAATACTGTACCTTTGTTTATTACAGTCAAACTGAATGGCAGATACTCAGCTGTCGTAATTTTTCTGATCTGTACCCTTTAAGTTGAATATGCCATCCCTGTACTGAAGAGTTCCCAATGTCAAACATAGGTGTACAGGATTTGGTTCTGGAGAAGAGGGATAGGGGAAGGGTTGAGTCTCATTCGCCTGTGAAAGACCAGCATTTCCAAAGACAATTGATCTGTTTTACCAGAAGACTGCCTAAGAAATAGATTTTGACCAAACCCAGAAAGGAGGGAAGAAAGGGTGGGGGGGGGGGGTTGGGAATGGCTCTCCTTGTTCCCACACATATAGTCACAGTTCAATCAACTCCTTCCAACATCCCAGCCATGACTATCCAAATCATCTTATTCTTGGCTGACAGCTCTTTTACTCGCTATCAGTAACCTGACTTGTATTCAAGTCATAACTCGACGCACATACTACCAACACTACCTGACTTGAAAAGTTCTGGGCAATTTTCCCCCTGTGAAATAACACAGACTCGAGTCAATGACTTGACTTGCGTCCCTAAAATAGCTTCAGTTGACTTGACTTGCTGAGAAAAAGTGGCTTGGATCCATCACTTGTCAGTAACCAACCCCTACCCTGAAAACTGGCCAAATTTGTACCCCCAGGACAATTTTCTTCTTTTAAGGGATAAAGTACTTTTGCAAAGCTCCTTTTTTCCACTGCAGGCTTAAGATCATGTCCCCTCTCTCTGAAATCTTCGTGATCTCCCAACAGAAATTGCTTATCTCATGAAATTACTGAATACGAAACCAGATAACTCACTCATGTCTGTTTGCCTCCTTGACCTATGCTAAATCACCTTGGATACCAAGGCAACTCCTTGCAGAAGCAAAAACTGATTTTAATATGTAAACACCATGGCAGATCTGCTAAAAAGTTGGCAATATCACATTTGTTGCTTCAGTAATGATGCAAAAGGGCAGACTTGATGCATTCTTTTGATACCAAAACAATAGGTGGATGACTTTCATACATTTTACAAGGTGGGTTAAAATGGTCCAATGTAAATGAATTAACATGACAAGAAACAGTACTGACCCTTGTTCCATATCACAAATAACCAACGTAATATCTGGTTGACCATGGCATATCATATATGCTTGGGTAACAGAAATCTATCAAAGCATTTCTCAAAACAGTAAGAGTCCTACACAAAGTCTCCTACAACTATGTTGTGAATTTGTGTAACCACAAAGCCAAAGCCATGGTGACCGTATGAACAGGGTTCACTAGATTGAAAGTTCATCACACCAAAGATACTAAAGCGCGGGTCACACTAGAGCGATTTCGGATAGGATTACGGTCGGATTTGTGTGAGTTTCAGTTAAAATCTTCTCCATCCCTGGTCAGAAAGATCTAAAAATTTGCCAACCTGTGTAAATATACGATTTGTATCAGAGGACTACAAAAATTGAATGTAAACTAATTATTTCTTGACGTCACATCGACAAACAGCATTGTATCGGACATGTGTACAAATATTGGACTGATTTTACAACAAATATTGCTCTGTTGAGCGACATTAGTTCTATAATAGTAGCAGAACAGTTTATCATGAGACAAACTATGATCAGTTATCGATGTAATGTGATCATCCTTAGAACAAAGTCTTCGTAAAAAACTATTGGTCCAATTTAGAAAAAATTGGATCGAATTTCGGATTGAAAATCACTGTAGTGTGACTGGCCCTTAACTGTATTTAATGCTAACCCACACCTTAATCCTTACCAAACCCCTAATCCTACACTGGGATAATCCCAGGCCTACTTATTCTGTATCTGACCCAAATTCTAACCAGTAACCCTACTTCTAACCTGAAGTAAATTTTCATCCAAGGGGATCTTTGGCCTAGCAAACATGGATCTTGTAAACTTTCAGTCTAGTGGGTACCCTTGACTGTACAGTACACACGGAGGCAGTACAGCTGTAAGGTTGCTTACAAAATGCCATCTTTAAACCTTCCACTGACAGATACATATACTGTTTTATAGTTCAGTTTCTCAACATAATATCATGCAAATACTAAGAAATTATTAGAAAAAGTTCTCTTACAGAAATAGAGAAAAGCCATCATAAAAGGTTACAAAAGTTTACTCCAACTTGAGTTTTTCCATACCAGGTCATGCTACTGAACTTAAAGTGTAGTTTACTTTTTTATCACACTCATGGTTGGTTAATAAATTGTTCCACTTATGTAAGGTGACTCCAGTGATAAACCTGCTACATCCAAGATAACTTATATTGCAAAAGAATATGACAGAGACTTTTGAGGAAAATGAAAAGAACTTTGATATTTTTAACTGAGATTTCAAAGGTTGATAAATGTTCAAACCCTTTTTGCTGAAAGAGGAAAAAGAATTTAAAGTGAACATGTTTTTAAGTATTCCTCTGAGCCCCTTTGAATTTCTGTTACCTGTTACAAAATGCTTAGTTTTCAGCTGTACCTGGAGTAGCATAGTTTGTGAGACTATCACAAGGATATACACAGAGAGCTCTGATAAAAATGTTTTGCTACAACCAACTCTATTATTGAGACTAAAACACTTAAGAAACTGCCTGCTTTCAACTAATGTAGCACTTTCTCCACCAAATGCAATCATGACTTTAGACTACTCTTTTCAACATCAGAGTGGCCTACCTCTTACAACTGCAACTAATAATCCTTCACCACTAAGTAAGGGAGGTGATATCTGATAGCCAAGCGATATAAATGACCCTTCTTTGGGCAGTAGACAAATATTTTGTGACATGTAAATAGAGATGACTACCACTGACAAATCCAAGTCATAATTATAAAATAATGCACACAACTTTCACCTTGTCTGCAAGAATGTGAATTTGTGAGAGAAATAAAAATACTGTGCAATATTCACAGCAACAATGCAGGTCCACATATGCCTTTCTATAGTATGACCTCATATCCCAGAAGAACACTCTTAATTGATGAACTGATAAAGGACAATGATCTGAAGGAAACTTACAAATATTAACAAATATGAAAGCAACTTATATATGGAGGAAAAGGTCACATTTAAAAAAAAAAAAATTGCTCCCCTCCCCCACCCTCCACACCTTATGCCAGCCATTTCACTCTTTATCAAGGTATCAAGAAAAAGGAAAGTAGAAATTGTTTCCGTTAAAGGTATTCTGATACCTCTTCTCTGATTCTATAAAACATTTGAGACTCTTCTTAAACCACACCACCTCCTCCTTCTCCTCCTCCTCCTCCTCCTCCTCCTCCTCCTCCTCCTCACTTTTTGATCTCTTCCTTAAACTTGCACCAACCTTACGAGACACAAGAACACCTACTCAGGACGGCTTCCAAACTAACAAAGACTTATACATACCCTACACATAAAACGACTTCAACCACTGACAGAAGCGAATTTAGGCGACTTCTTATTACCATTTTATGACAAAAAGGCACTAACACCAACTTCCATCATGTGAATTCTTCAGCTGACTCTTGCATCATCACTTAGCTTAGGTAACATGCCCTCTGTTCTACTGCACAGATGCCCCTTTCTCCTAGCTATGCTCCTCCCCTTCCTTTACATCACCCTGTATGCTATCTCCATCAGGAGGACTCACAGTTTTTACCCCTGGCACTCCTACCTCTAATGGACCCTTTTTTCCTCCATCATCCTGCCTACCGTCTTCCCCATTGTTTGCTTCATCTACATTCTCTTTTTGTCCTTCATCTTCCCCATTCTCAGCAAAGACAACTTCTTGAGATTTCCCTGATTCCCCATCTCCCTCCCCATTCTCTGTTACTCCTTCCTTTGTAACACCATTCTCAACAACATCTTCTGTCGTCATTTCTCCATCCTCCACTTTCTGCTCTTCCTCAACCTCGGCTTCCCCGGACTCTATATTGTTGGCTCCTCTATCGACTTCCTCTGACCCCATTTCATTGTCATCACTTTTAAGCTGTCTGTCCTGAACAATTTCATCTTCATCTTTTCGCTTGGATTCGTCGATGGCATCCTGACCTCTGTCCTCTGAAGAAAAGTTACTTTGCTCCATCACTTCTATAGATTCATCAATTTCATCTTTAGCCATGTCACCTGCTGTTACCGTCTCTCTATCTTCTGTTTTTTCATGAGTAGATGTCTCATCTCTTGGACTAGTTTTTGCATCTTCAAATTCATCTTCTTCCCCTTCTGGAGCTTCATCTGAAATGGTTAAACAATAAAGATGCAGTCATTCCCCTAAGTGATCTTCACAACAGCTCAAGGACAATATTAAACGAAGCTTTGATGTTCACATTTTAACTGCTAGAACCTTGATACCAGCAAGACATCCCCTGAAATTTCCACAATGTAACCACTAGACTTGCAAGTAGTGACCTACTAACCATTTAAAGCCTGAAACATGCACTAAAATGGCCTGTGAGATAATGGAGAAGCTCAAATTTAGATAAGAAGACAAAATTCAAACTTAAGCTCTGGCTTCTATGATTTTTGTAAATTAAAATTCAAAGTGGCTCACAGACTAAAACACTAGAAAACCCATCATCTTAACCTTGAAACCACAGTGGCAACTTTTTTATCTTTTTATCCAGGAAAGCAATCACATACAAGTTAGGGCTGTCAGTTTGCGATTAATGAGTTAATCGTTAAATCTCATATTGACGATTAATCACATTAGTGTTCACATACAAAAATACCCCAGAATTGTGCAATCAGCCCGTGTAAGGTTAGCAGCCTAATGTTAATGCTGTGACAATACGAGGCCCACAGCTTTAATCGCAAAATGCAAATTTAGAATTCTACCACCTCTAGCCATCCGTTATTGAGAATCCTGCATTCTGATTGGTTAAACACTGACCTGTTATTCCACA
>WURT03072848.1:0-13360 GCA_009936505.3 Holothuria glaberrima
AATGTAGGAAGCTTGGATAGATTTCATACGTGGTACATGGATGCTTTATGGTTGGAGGAAGAGCCTTTTTTGTTTTGTGGGGGTCAAAGGTCATCTGGGGTCATTAGAGGTAGAAAAGCAAAATTTCCCAAGAATTCCCAAGAAAATCCCAACATTTTCTATGGCAAAGAATCGCTAAGCCTTTAGGCTTTCTGGTTTAACAAAAGTACTCGAGTGCATCAAAGAGTTTTAAAACTGAACACCTCTTTGAAGATGCCCATCCCTACAACACAGGGATTTGTCGCTTAATTGCAGATAGTTTGTACGTGTTGCATAAATACAAGCTTGTTGGAAATTCTTTTTTTTATCAGCTTGAGCTTGAGAGCAAAGTAGATAATCCGGGGTAAGGTTATCTTGGAAACTAGTTTCATGCATGATGTCTGAGCGATCTTCTTGTTCTAAATATTTGGAAAGGTATTAAGCAAAGTTAATCTGCTAGTGAGAGTTTGCATCCTGTCTAAAGAAACATGGCGAATCAGTTTGAGACCGAAATCACTCAAGTCATGCATACGTGTCTGGTATTTTCAAATCGTCAATGAAAGTTGGCCTACTTGAGAAAAACATTCTCAAATACTAAAAATTTCACTGCCTAAATTATGATTTCAAGGCCCCGAAAGCTGAAAAATTGCATATAAAGGTTCCCCTTTTCCCAAAGTTTCCCTGTGAGGTCCCCGAGGGTGCGTTCTTACGCCGGTTCTGCTCCTGACGAATAAATCATCTTCTTCTTAAAGGATGCACCTGCTGAATACACCAGCAAACTCTTCCTCAAAATACAATACCTTATTATTGCTTTTAATTATAAGCTAGCCTCAATGAGCTGGCAAAACAATTTAAAGGGCATTAGCAGTCGTGGCAAACTTACTTTAAAACAACAGCTAAATCTCACAAATTTCTCCTTATTTCACTTCAAGTATCTTTCTTGATATGACAAGAAAATAAATATTGCATATTCAAAGTAAACTGAAGAGTTACCCTATACGTGAATTTCACAACTCAGCGAGGCGAGAAACAATATTGTATCATGACCCTCAAAAGCCATTCATGAACAGGATACCCGAGTACACTCATTCAAATTGGGGTGACTGCATTTCTGTATGAAGTCATTTTTTCTTGAAACCTTCTTCGTTTCTTAAGCATAGAATCTAAAAGTTAAGAATGTTTAGATGTTACTTTAAGTTCTAAAATGTATCACTTCCCCTCATCTAGTAGTCATTTCGACCGGAAATTTTCTTGCAGGCATACGATACGGCTACGCGCCAACCGATGGTGGGTCCTCAGTGGCGTATTGAAGCTCGCAACGGGAACCAGCCCCGTAGGGATACCATTTCACAGCCAAAAAAAAAAAAATTCAAAACCATTTCAAAGCCATTAAAATTTTAAATCATGTTATCACATTAGGCAACATCCCCTTCGTTTACACCCGACCAAAATAGAAAAGTTCACTAAACAACATGAAATCCCAACGTTTTACGAAGCTTTGCCAAAGATAGCACCACCTTGTATCCAAGCCACCTCACAAAGACAAAGTACAAAGTACAGAGTGCAATCCCCTTCTTAGACATCGCCTTTTGACTTACACCCATCCACAAAATAGGAAGAATATCACTAAATAATGAAAATTTGTGAAGATATAACTAGGTCAAGGTTTTGCGAAACGTTGGTACAATTTTGCGCGCCTAAGCGAGGCCTTCCATGTACCCCTCCCCTCGGCAACCCTCCCCAGGATGACCCTCATGCATAGGTGAAATTGGTGGGCCCTGTTGGGAGTCAACTATCTTTAGGTACGCCACGTGGTGCTTCACTAGCTCTCAGCTAGTATGATGAACAGTCCACCTACAGATTTCGCCCAAACTACGACCCTGTTCGTCTCTTTGATGTCTTTCAGCCGTTTACAGTAACGCAACCTGTGTGATTGGCACGATTTGTCAAGTAGACGCATTGTTGAATAAAAAAGTAACCTTTTAAGTGATCCAATACCAATATTCAAAGGTTATGGCTTGTCATATTGATGTCTATCGACGTCTTTTATGAGTCACATTTAGAGAGAATAAAATGATATTGAGTGTTCTTTGATAACGCTTCCTCTTTTGGGGTTTTTGTCGTTAGCTTTTGACCTGGAGTAAGCTTTTTAAATATTCTCTTTCGGTGGGCAAGCTGTTTCCGAAGTTCCTTTAAAGAGTTGTTCAGAAATGTAGTTAAAATTCCGGCTCAAACGTCGCAGTAATACATTTCCAGTTTTTACCTCAATAAACTAGCATCTTATAGTGCTATTGAGCTTAAATTGGTCTATGTTAACAGTAAAAGCTTTAAAGCTCAAAACAATCGATTTAATCCTCAGATGGATGTGGTGAGTTACGTTTAAATGTCTTGGAGTAGCATCTCAAAGCAACATTTCTCCGACAACAGTGGAATGATACTCGCAGAATTTTCCATGACATTATACCAGGGAGCTGCTACTTGGACCAAGTATTAGCTCCATGATTATACAAGGTCAATATGGTATTTTAGGGGAGACTAACTCAGGAGTTGATCCGGTATTTTGCTCCTCTGAATAAGGAGCGCGAAATGAGACAAAAATCAACCGTGCTTCGGCGTCACTGATACTTTCTTGCCACAGTAAAGTGGAGAGGGCGGTAATCAGATTTAACTGTGAGATGGAGACACTTAACCCACCACCGTTATAAATATCAGATCGAAGAGACTTTTGTGCAAATTTTGGTTACTCTCCTTCACTTATACGTTTCTGTCAGTGTATGAAAAGATATTCTACAAGAACGCCTTACTGGAATGTTCAGGGATTTTATTTATACTAATGTTTCCTTTTCAATATTTTCCACGGAAATCAAAATGCAAAATACATTCACTTTTGATAACATTGTCCTTACATCTTCAAACGCAATATATCCTATGCTACATCCACACCTCAAGAAGTATCAGAGAGTTCTGTCCTGAGTAATGGTGTTTTCAGGCTGGGCATCAGACACACACACACACGTGCAAGCGCACCTAAACACACACAAAACGTATATGCAGATACGCCAACATCACAACATCGGTTCCGGTTCTCACTGGAACCAAAACTATTTATCAATAAATACGGGTACATTATGTTAACCATAATCGACGTTTAATTCTATTGTATACTACTATGACGACATGGAGATAACGGTGGGTTGCAATATTCCAGTAGGTATTAATTTCTTTGGACGTAACTTAAAGTAGGGAGGGGAGGCCATGAAAACACACAATGACGTAAAGTTATTGAAGAACAATTTAGGCTTACATTTAACTCACAGTAAAATGTTTATATTTCAAAATTTTTACTTTTATCACATTTACTTTGCATGGCAACACAGTTTTGTCTTTGACCTAGCACATAATGTCAACTTTATCACCCGAAAAGGCAACGATGTCAAATTTATTAGAAAAGAAGAGATAAAGTACTGATACTAAATTCAAAGGTTAACGATAGTATCAATGACGTAACATGTTTCCTCTTCACAAAAACGGTAACATATTGATTATAGTAACATAACAACAATTCAACGAAACGGTTCCCTCTTCGGTCAATTTAAAATATATTAGAAACAGTAGTAAATAAGCCAAGTAGGCTCAGTGTACAAAGCAAGACAACGTGCGTCAAAATACAAACTCTTATTTTTTAGTGCTTATGCAGTAACTTGGCTAGATTTTTCTCGTAATTTTATGCTTTTCTACGAAAAACAAACACGTTTGTAATGAGTACACTGAATATACGTAAAGAAACACTATTTTGGAACAAAATTTGAACTCAGATAACGTAATCAGGAGCATATTGACATCGTCTGTGCATGAATAATTCTGGATGTGAAGAAAACTTGGGTGGTGAAGTAACAATCCATACTGATTCACCTACCCTAGAGGAAATATACAGCAGGAAGCCGTAGGAGGGAAATCAGTAAAACGGTAGACCATCCCTGGTTCTGACATCAAAGGAGTTAGTCTTTAAAATAATACTTGGTACAAGGCAATCAGACACAAGAGGAGTTACAGAAAAAAAATCGATCGTTCTTTATAAAAGGTGTTCAGTGATTACAAAAGGTAAGAGAAAGTTACACATTGTGAAGACATGCCATTTAACATGCAAAAATAACACTCATATTTAACTTGTTAACCTGCAACAAAAGAAAGTGACACATTTTGACTAACAACATATTATTCTTGTTGTATTTAATAGAGATGATATGTTAGATTCTATGACCATGGAAGTACTACCTTGCTGTGACTAAGTAAACACAAGTGTCAACCTCGGTACATGAGTTCAAAGAAACGAAATACATTGATAACAACTCTTCATGGATTAACAGAGTTGGAAAGGAAAAGTAAATGATCAAGGTTATGGTTGGTCGTGCAAATTTTACATTAACAGTTATTCATTTATACGAAAGATCTTTCCCGTGATTTCTTGCCATCGAACGGCTGTACAGTCTTAGACGGAAAGCAACCTATTTAATGTCGACAGAAACTTTCTTCAACCGATTGTGCTACTTAACATTTGGGTTGTACGACTAACTGAATATGAAGGCATCACTAGATGTACATTGGTTGCAAGTAATTTGTGACAACTATAGCAAACGTAATTTGTTTCTGGGGCAAAGTGGACGCTTCCATTATGCGTTCCTTATATCATACCTACCCCTTGTACATGGAATCCCACGTAAAATGCGTAATATAATCTTTGATAAACGAGACTGTCTACCTACAATATACTTGGTATATTCTTCGATGTAGTAAAAACTTAAAGATAAATGCCAATGAATTTGTTAGTTAGTTAGATTAGGTTTACGGCTCAGTTTGTAACCAATTGGTTTGAGTCGGGCCAATGAAAGCTTTACCTACCAATACAATCATGTAAATGCTTTTTGGTTTCAATAACAAAGCGAAGAGTAACGATCTCGCAAAACTCAGTGAACAAATTGAAACCTTAGTGGTCATTTGGTTAGTGCAGTGTCATGGAAAATGGTTTCAAAGTAATACCCGAGCTAACTGGACCTTGGGGTGTTTTCACAAAGAAAAACCCCAAAATTTGAGCTTTTCCTGAACCATTACTACCCTTGATTTGTTTAGAAATTACAATTGTAGCTTTGACTATAGTATACAGACGTACACTTCAAATACTATGAGACATTTTGCAACTCTATCAATCCAATCTTACAAAATGACTAAACAAGGTGTTCAACGTTGTCTATACAGGTCTGAATGTTCGTGTGTTACATAAACGAAGAACCTAAACTGAATACAGATGCAATAATACTCATCTAACACAAAAGACTTAAAAACAAGTATCTTAAAGACACCGTGGTATTAATACAATATCAAAATCAAATACAAACAAAGCGATAGCAAATAGGATGAACCCATTCAAGGGAACAATTATGACACCACTCATTACATTTCCTTCAAGTATACATCTATTTAATAGTGAAAATCTACTGTACAGATTTGGGGTTTCGTCTTGATAAGAAATAGGAAAGAGCTTCCAATTAGAAATAAACTTGACGCAGAACAAAGCTCGTAAAATTCTTAGATGATCTTGCTCTATTGCTCAATTAAAAGAATCGTGAAATACATCCCAACCTAATAAGTTAGCACATAAGACAGGCTTTTTCCCAAAAAGGAGCAACGAGTCAACTTTTTACCTTCTTTTTAGGTCTGGTATGAATGTGCTTTCATTATGAAGTGACGTTTCTTATACTTTCTACTGCTTCTGCCTTAGTTACGGCTCCCCATGGTATGTCGGCAGTTCTGCAGTTGTAATACCTTGCGAACTCCTCGTTAAATCGTGTTAACACCCATTTCCAATAAAGGGTGGCCTCGTAATCTGAGATTGGCTTAATGTCCCAATCAGGGTAATCTTTCCTGTATTCTCTAAATGGTACTGTTGGATGACTGCAGCTAAGCCCAGGACAGTGGCAGTTGTAGTATTCTCTCGAAGAGGCAACGTTTGCGGTACATGTATCACATACGAGCTTTTGGTTACAACGAATGTGCCACCCCCCAACGCCGATTGGGTAATGAAGATTTGACATGTGGACGTTATGCTCCTTCACAGTATCATCACAAAATGTTTTGCAAAATGGACACTGAGAACCACAACCACGTACGCTTTCAGCAAGAAGGGCATGCAATTTCTTGGGAAGCCCATTAAACCATTCTTTGATGGTTGGCACTGAGCTAGTGTCTGGCAGCTTAAGGGATTCCAGAAGAGCACCCTTTGTTGAAGAACGTATCACATTTTTACATTCATTAGTGAATAACTCACAATCAGTCAGTACCAAATGCAGGCTCAAAGTAGAGATTTTCTCTTCATTAAGTGAAGAACTTAAGTTATTTTCAAATCTTTCGCTAAAAGAATTGACCCAAGTTTCGAATAAAGTGGTATCCCCTTCTGAAACTTCACCAAGATCCCGCAAAGTTGCTTCAAGTGATTCTTCTGTGGATCTTACCATCTGATCAATCTCGTGTAGAGCATTGTCTTCAATGCTAATACGGGATTCACAATCGTCGCAACATTGAGTTGCAATAAAATTTAGAGTCCATTTCTGTATAAAGGAAGCATGTTGACGAAGAAACTCAGTGTAATTGTTGAAGTTTTCTTCTTCACACATACTTTCCAAAACGACTTGAAGGAAACGCGATCTACTGTAAAATATCTCATCACCAGCTTTTGACAACCTTTCAAAGAGGGCGGAACAAATTCTAGTTTTAAGACTGTCCATAAGGGATTCTTCAATAATTGCGGAAACAGATTCTGCTGCAAGTTTGTCTTGACAAGCTCCCTCACAAAGACTCTTAAAGTCTGAGAACAGTCGTTCTTTTTCTTTTTCTAATTGTGCTTGTACACTGTTCTCCCGTTCAAACGTCAGAGTTATTCCTACACATATTGGGAGGGCCCATGAACAGACATGGGCAAGTATAAGAGGCTGTTCCTCTTTGCCTAGGTCACGGTGTCTTGTCAAATCATTATTTAAGCTGGTAACTAGGGACCTAATGAGATTTGTATTATAGACCCCACAACTCTTAATCTGACCAAGAAAAAGTTGTCGGGAGTCATGTATTACTGACAAAATGGTATCATATTTGTCTCTGTCGAGAAGTGGGACATTTAAGATGAAAAACTCATCTAGCGAGTGTCGTCTGTCCTCCGTCAAGGTTATTCGGGACAGTTTGTCGATCATCATCTCAGGAAAGCCAGTCAGAATGTTGCATACCTTTTCAGGTAAGACGTCTTTCAGAACCTCCAGAAATATATTCACCTGATCAACAATATCAATAGCTTCACACTTGAGCATAACTTGCACCGCCATCCATGAGAGATCCTTAGCTAAAGCCTTTCTCTCAGATTGGCAAGCTTCTTGGATGAAGAATGAACAAGCATTGCCAAGAAGGTGCTGTCGTCGTTTATCGTCAATCCCTCGATAATTCATCGTTAGATCGTGTGCCATCTCAATGAAATCTTTCACTCTTTGAAGGCAATACCACCTATTTGTATCAACTCGAGCAATGTGTGAATTGAAAGTCATTCGAAGCTTGTTGTGGAAATTCTCGTCAACCCAGTCATGTGAGTGCCACGAAGGCAGAAAATCTACAAAATAGTTAGTTAACTTTTTGAGAATTCCGCCGGCAATTTGCGGTTTAAACGCTTTCAGTTGTTGTGTTACCTCCCTTTTGATTTTCCATTCGGTTGAAATGTCACCTTTACCGAGTTTCTCTAAAAGTCTCTTGTTTCTCATAATCTGATTTAATATATTGCACTTAGTGGTACTATGGGCAAATTGCAAAACACTACATGAAAGGCAAAGTAGTAAAGCTGTTTTGTCCTTACATCCTTCACACGGTTGCGAGGCAACGCTTCCTATATCTTCTTTGACTTCCTGTACGAACTGTGAGGAAAATGTAAACTTTCCATCCAGACATGTTGCCTCCACTTTCCGTTTTATATTTTCAACGTGTTGTGTCATTTGTTGGGAACATGGTCCAATTAACAAAGACGCATTACAGATATCTTCTGCTGTTTTCACGGTAGGAGCGTATTGACAAAGTGCAGGGAGATTGTGGGTCTTTAAGAGTTCTTTCATGTCTTTACTCAGGCTTGTATTTTGTAGAGTTTCCATGATGCACCTTGTTATGTCACTCTCGATTTTCCTTTTTATGTCATTTTCGTCCGTGGTGGGATACTGTACCTCAACTGAAGTCATTTGCTTCGACCATTCGTCTTCGAACATCGCCCTAATCTCTCCCTCAGCATGAGTTGTTTCTGTACTTGGGTTGTCCTCGTTTTGTTGGGAGAAACCTATCTTTATTTTCTCAGCCACCGTGAGAACTTTTCGCCGCAAGTCTCCAATCAATTGGGGCAGCAATTGGTTTTCTTTCGTTTTTGCGTTGATGATTATAGAAGATTCAAGGTTAATCATGCTTCTGACAGTTTCTCTGGTTTGTGTTTGCACTAGTTCCAGGTCTCGAAAAAAGAAAGTTGAATGCTGTCTCACACTTTCGTAGTCTTTATTCTTAAGTTCCTCTACAAGGCTTGTTTTGATTTGATTCACCATGGTAGTTAGTTTTTCATCTAGTTCTTGAAATAACAATGTTCGACGATCATTCACGTTTTCCGCAGTTGTATTTTTGATTTTCTGCTTAGCTTCAAGCTCCCAATTGATCATTTCTTGAGTTAGAGTCATTTGCTGTCTTTTATAGAAACGAGTAAAGTTGTTGTACTGTGAAATCTCGTTGGTATTACGGAAGTTGAATACAAAATCTTCTTGTTTGATGGCATTCCAGACATTATCTACTCTATTTGCGAACTCCCAAATTTTCTGCTTTCTTGTTTCGCATTTTACTTCCTCCAGAAGAGATGACTTCAATCGTAAAACTGTTTCACTGTATTCATAGTTAGGTGCAGACATGGACGATCTCCACAAACTCGGCACATATTGAACACCCTTAGTCGTACTATCAATATTGACAATGTTAAAGCAATCGGAAAATTGTCGATACTGATCTTGTTTTCTTTCTTCTATGGCAGCAGTCACAACGGCCTGATCAAGCTTCTGCAAAATACTTTGAGTACTACTTTGGTTCCGATACTGAGCAGTAATATCAGCCACAAATTGTTGGATGAGGTAGCAGGATGACCTCAAATGAACCTCTTTCATCCTGATGAAGGCATGGGCAGAAATTTGTAGTATGTTTGATAGATCTTCTCCCACCGTCTGTCCTCCTATGTTGATTAGAGTCATGTCAGAAAGACAAAGGGCAAATGTTGCCAGCTCATTGTCTTCATTCTTACGATTTGCAAGAGCCTTTTCGGGAGCTTTGAGACCTTCTGTATCAATGATAGCGATGAAGTCACAATGAAGTTCTCTCTTCAGATCCTCGGATACAGGCAACATTTGAAGAAATACACCTCGCGTACATCGTCCGGCACTCACGGCAAAACGCACGCCAAACATGCTGTTGAGGAGAGTCGATTTTCCACTGCTCTGAATACCAATGACCGAGATGACATAGACAGTCGCTTCACCCACCATATCTCGTACTGCGGCAAGAACTCCTTTCACCCATTTAATTGGCACATGGCAAGCATCTCCATCAAATATTTCAAGGGGTTGACCACTCAAAAGCATTTCGGCTGCCATCTTCGGTAAACTTGAAATATCAAAAGGGGCATTCACATTGGCTTCGTTCCGTCTTGGGTTGTTATGGAAACATTCGTATATTTGACCAAATTCTCTTACAAAATGCTCGAAACCCAGGGAACATGCATCAAACTCTTCAGTGTTCTTCAGTAGATCTTTTTTGAGTTTAGTTTCTTTAGCTGTTAATTCTTTGACTTGACGCTGAATCCTTTCGCGTTGTCTTGTGGAAATAGAGGCATCATCTCCAACGTTTCTCTGTAAATGGGTGATTTTTGCAGCTGTTTCTCTTACTTCTTCACGAACAGTCTTCAGTTTGTCGACAAGGGGTCGAAGAGACGCAAAGGAAGTTTCATTAAGAGAGTGTTGAAGCCAGAAGAGAAGAAACTGTTTGTATGTTGGTGATGGGTTTGACAACTCTTTAAACAACGTCTGCATTTCTGTTGATAACCCGATTTCACGTTGCTTTTTCCTCTGTTCTTCTTTAGCTTTGTGCAGCTTTGCAAGTTCTCTTTCCACATCCCCTTGAGCTCCCTTCCAGCTTCTATCTTTGTCCAGCCTCGACCATTCCTGCCAGTTCAATTGTAGTGGAAGTGCGTGCAATTTGTAAGCCTTCGGATCTTCCTTACACTTGTGTAATACCCTTTCAGCAGCTTGCTTTGCCTCCATGCATTCTGCGTTGTGAATATCAACATGTATTCTGTGCTCCTCGCAGATCGGCAGAGTATCGCCAAGGCTTCTAACATCATCAGATATATTTCTTGGCCTGTCGAGGATACTATTTATTTCGAAACACAGTTTTTCACTTATATCAAGTGTATTCATTTGAGATGCATCGAATATAGACATTCTGTTATTCCTCACAATGAACGCACCAGCAAAATCACTTTCCTCCGGCAACAATGGTCTAGATGCATCACAAGAACCCACAACTACGACAAGTTGGGATTTCTTTGAGAGTTCAGTCAACTGTTCGTTCATGACATTCATTTCGTTCTTACCGATGAACACAATAGTTATTACTGAATAACTACATGCAAAGTTTTGCTGTTTGGTAAACTCTGTAGCTTCACCACGAAGGTTTAAGAAACAAACGGCTTCAGACAAAGATCGCTGACCCCTTTTACCACCACTAGGAAGGTACCACACTGCTTCTAAGGTCCCTCTTGATAAAACTGATCGTTTGCTGTCCTGCTCATGGCTTAAGAAATAAGGATGATCGTCATTTCCCTGACTAGAGCCTAACATTTTGTTTAAAACGTTGGACTTCGAAAAACCCACATTTCCAAACCGTAATGCTGTCACAGCCGGGAATGGAAAGTTCACAACAGCTTGCTCAAAAACATGTGACGTTTTAGGGTCTTGCCAAGCTTTTGAAACTCTTTGAAGACCCCAAAGAAGCATGGTAACCTTTCCTTGAGAAGCTTCCGGTATTAACAGAGGAACGGCCAGTTGACATGCAGAGAGTTTAGATAACACTTCTTGCTGTAAGAAAGGATCACAATTTCTAATGATAGCATGAATGATATCCCTACAACTCACCTTTTGATGGGCAAAATTGTTTACTCTCGGTCGTGACGGCTTGCTTAATTCAAGAAACTCACTATTGTCAAGTTCTTTAAATATTCTAATGGAGCGATAATCATAAGACATCAAACAACTCAAAAACGCCAAGAGTACATTTTTAGGTGTTACGCCACTTTCATGGAGATGAACGCGGTGGAGAACAATCGCATCTGCAACAGTGAACCTTTGGTCGTTGTCTGTCCGTATTCCAAAGGCATCAAGGAGAGGGTTGATATCTTCCCATGAGCAAGCAATTGCACGTCCGCGAGAAGACTTTACGTGCTTCGATATGTCTCTACTTGAGCTTGATGGCTTCTTTTCAACTCGTCTACTGGCACCTTGCTGGAAACGGTCTTGCACGAGTGGCACTGTGTGCAATGGCTTCTCAGGTTCTGGAAAGAGGAATATTTCAAACATCATAGTTAATAGTTGACTATTTTAATCAAACAGAATGCAAAAATGCATTGAGGTTTCGATGAATTAATTTCAGTAAAATTTAGCTATATTAAAAATACGCGGCTCTAAAATGTTAATATTCTGGGTCAATGAGATGCATTCACACATCGTTTTTGAGAAGTTGCCATGATTCTTACTTTGAGATATCATACTAATAAGGTTTTCAAAAGTTGACAAATGGTGAGCGGTTTTCAAAATTTGACAAATGGTGAGCTGGAATGACTTCTCACAATACACAATATAACATTAACAATAACATCATTTTCGGGGAATGAGGTCATTTTAAAGTTTTCGAACTTCCCAGCATAAAATACGGGTGAATTCTGAGGGCTTTGACTACCACAAAAGTAAAAGGGTTCTTCTCCTTCAAATAATATATTTACACGCTAAGTATGAAAACATCCATGCTTCCTAACTGGAAATATTATGTTAACAAGGTTTTTAAATTTCAACCTATGGTAGATGATCTTTGACAGACATCAAAACAACATTCTTCTTATTTCTGTAATGCATCTACATGCCAAGAAATAAGAGGATCACGGCCGCCTATCTTGAGGTATCGTGTTAACAAGGTATCAGAGTTTTACTACTGATAACCTTACATGACCTTTGACCTTCGAAAAACAGTAGAATTCTCTTCAGAGTAACATAATGCATCTACATGCAAGGTATAAAGAGTATCCACGATTCCTACCTGAAGATATCGTGTTATCAAAGTTTTCAGAGTATAACCTCTGATGACCCCAGATGACTTTTGACCTTCATCAAAACAGTAGGCTTCTTCCTCTTGATTCACTATCTCCCGCTATCATGGTTAGTTCTGGCGTAGACTTAGGTGCAGGTATAAGATAATAACTAGCAGACAGCGGCAAAGTCTGTGCTGCAGTCTACCTTCAGCCATTACCATAAATATCCCAGCACATGTGCACATCGCGTTAACCACGCCTGCATGCTAACCGATGCCTTCATTTCACTTCGCAAATCGGCTGAAGGACTCGATTGGCACATGACGGGGGATGTCAAGCATGGGATTGGAGACCCAACAGACCAGTTAACACCAACTGGCCTTTCTATAAGTGTATTTATAAAAATATCTCCAAAAGGTTAACAGATTCTCAAAACGTCCAAATAACAACAAAGAAATATGTGATATCTATTTGTACCAGCAATAAACATGTTCCTCATGGTCACTGATTTGCATATTAGGGAGAGAGGATAAGTGTTGTTTTGAAAATATCTGGAAAGACGAAGTTGCTATGAAAGTAGTTACGTAGCTTAATCAAACTGATTTTTTTGTGCTGAACTCATGTGTATTTTGTTCTCATACATTGTCTGCGGATTTACCAACCTTACGGATAATTATCATACCCGAACCACGTTTTGGAGCTTTCTGAGCACGAATTCAAACAGAGCAAATTTTGTCCGATTTATCGTCTCCAGTTCGGTTTGTGCTAAAAATCATTTTCATACACGCACAAAATTCCCTAACAACTGTACAGCTCTCATATGTCTTTCTTTGTGACTAACAATTCGTATTTAGTTGCTACGATTTAATCTGTATTCTACCACCTCTAGCCATCCGTTATTGAGAATCCTGCATTCTGATTGGTTAAACACTGACCTGTTAT
>WURT03072859.1:3046-13360 GCA_009936505.3 Holothuria glaberrima
TTTCCTCATAGAAATTATACAATGTCTCAAGTTACTGACTCGACTCGAGTCACATTGAAAGTAGTAAATGATTCAACTCGACTGCAAAAATGAGTGACTCGTGACAACTCTGGAAAATTGCAGACCATGACGAGATAGTTAACGTCTAGTTAATGTGTTTACTCTTAGAGAGAAGATTAATCTGTTTGTCATGGGTACTTTTTCTGAAAATTTTGTGGAGCACATATTTTTACTCCATTGAGCTCGATGTTTTAGAGGAGTTTAATTCACCAGTCATTGCCCAGATGGATTTTATAACATTATTTAACAATTTCAAAATAAATGTTGATGGTCATGTTAAGACAAACCTGATATGTTACAGTGTTGGACACGTGTTTAACTCGCACATCATACATATTAAGTCGAGTTTTAAGATGTATAAGAACTTTATTTATGACTTTGTGGCTCGAAGTGGAAATACAATTATCAAAAAGAAATTAATATTTACTGGTCCAAGATCAAATGATTTACGTGTCTTCTGAAAGATGCATTAGCTTTAACCTCGGCAGGCACGAGAATGCGTGTACCCGTATATAGACTTGTAGTGACTACGTACTCGTGCTTACGGATTGGCACATCATCCTGTACTCATAATCGTAAGCAAACTCGGCTAGTTGACTCCAGTCCGCCCGAGAACTCTTCAGTCCGGCTCGCAACCAACTTCATCGGCTAGGCAACCGATTTGTTGACAAGCCTTGATAAGTGAGAGGAAAGCGGAGTACCCAGAGAAGAACTGTCATACCCCGAGCAGGATTGAATACGCGCACTTACGTTGATGCACAGCAGCTGGAATAAACCACTCTGCCATGCAAGGACTCATCATAATCGTGATATGGGGATTTTTGTTTATACTGATACTCACAAATTTGAAAGTTAGGCATTGCTACTAATGTATAATTCTGTGTTCGTGCTCGACAATAGTGGCATAGCTACGGATGAAGGGGGGGGGGGTGTTGGGGAGGCTCCAGCCCTCCCACGACTCTCAGAGCTCGCCTCCCTGGTGATCGGGGTTATGTTGAAAATCGGCGCGAGGCCATCATAAGAACATGCACCAGCCCTCCCATTTGGAGATCCATCCCCCTCTATCCCCACATGGAAAACTGGCTACCTCAAAGAATACATGTACTTGAGACAACACACCTATGAAGGTTTACCATGTGAGTTAGAGCGGTTGTTATTGGTTTGCTGTCCGTCACAAATCACACAACGCACCGTAGATATAATTGTGATACAATGAACGCTTGGCCGTCAAAATGTCTTACACAGAGTGAGAGAGGCGCAACGCAGAGACGTCGGTTGGAGTACGTGAAGTCTACATTCCTGTACAATGATTCCGATCACAATTCACAAAGTATGAAATAGCTTCTTCGTAAAGAAAAGCCCACTTACCTTCAATTTGTTACGAGTGCGTTGCTATTTCCCCTCCGAAAAGTGGTGTTACTCGTTCGACAGAACAAATGACGTCATTTGTAAACTTATGTAACAATATCAAGAAACAAAATAGGTAAACAGGTAACAGTGAAATGCAGGGTCAGGACGCCACCGAGAACATTTTCCAGTTCTCTGTACCAAGTTGATCTTAGAGGATCCGGCTCTCGCAGACAGCCAGTCATTGGTAGAAAAACCTCAAAAAGGTGGAGATGGGGATTATCTAGTACAAACACACCACCATGCTTAACGCAATCTATACGCAGTAAGGATAGAAGTAATCACAGGCAATATGGCACAAGTTTGAATCATTTTTTAGGGGGCGAAGGGGGAACATTTTCACAGAAGCGTCACCACACTTTTTATTCGGGGGGGGAGGGGTACAACAGTTCGATGGGGGCACAGATAGTCACGGATGCAGTATGTTGTGTGATCGTCGGCCTGTGGGAGGGGTCTAAGGGGTAAATGGACTTTCTTGCAATCTGGTGCCGCATACTCTACCTTTTGAAGTAAAATTTGTGTTAAGAAATTTAAGAATATTTAGGAACTCAAAATAAAAAATAGGAATGGATTGAGAAATCCTCGTGAAAGTGAAAAACGTGCATGTGTATTGCCGAATCAACGATCAAATATTCGTTCAATTGTGAAATTTTTGATTAACGTGAGATTCTTCATGAACTGTGTGATTGGAGTCGTGCGGGACATAAGTGAGCAAAGAATTTTGTTTCGTATATTTCTTTTTCAAAATTAATTGGGATTGTTTTCTCTCGAAGAAGAAAATACAGAACAGTCTCATTGAAATTGTTGGCACTGAGGATGCACCACAATTCGTAACTCAAGCGTCAGGCATTCCACGGCACGTACAAAACAACATTGTTCACTGTTTTGATCAATGAGTCATCTAGTCCAGGAGGCGGGCGTTTTACCGCTACACTTTACCAGGGCGTATATTCACACCTGTTGTGGTGGCGAGGGTCATGGATGGATTACCAGGACCGATGCTCAGCCTCCCATACGTCAGTGAACACCGTTTTGTGAGATTGGGCGATTTCGTTATTTCTGTGTGAAATATATTTTTGTGTAGCTCTTTAGTACGGCAACGTTGACTCAAAAAAGCATTATAACAGGAAGAAAGGGGGGAAATTGCCACACAACTATATTTCAGAGCTTAAAAAACGATATAAAAATACTTAAGAATGGGTAAAAGGAAGAGACCAGAGAAAATGTAAAAGAATTTTCAATAGGCTATTATATTAAATTTTGAAATGTAAAATGAAGGAAAATATAATAGCCAACAATAAAAATGCTAGGAAAATTTCTTCCCGACGCGCTTTGCACGCATCTACAGTTAAAACTAATTAAATTACAATTGGCGCCTCACATCACATCACATCAGGTTCGATATTGTTGGCCATGGGCCATTTCATCGCTCAGGAAAAGGTGGTGACCAATACTGCTGGCTATAAGTAAATGTCCCTGTAGTTATACAGCCCGGGCAAATTGGCCAGTAACTTTCAAGTCTTGCTTTAAAACAAGCTAACGTTGGTGCTTGTACAACATTAGAGGGCAAAGAATTCCAACGGTTTATTGTTCGATGAGTAAAAAAACTCTCTGACGTAATCTTGTATTGGCCCGTGGTTTGGCTAATTTTAAAGGGTTGCCGCGAGTTATAGAATTTGACAAGAATAAACAAGTTCTGGGTAGTTTTTTGAAGGCCCTTTAAATACTTGTAAATATAAATAATGTCACCGTGTAATCTTCTATAGGCTAAACTATGAAGTCTCTGTTTCTGGAGTCTTTCCTCGTAATGTAGGTCCTTAATTCCTGGGATGAGCTTTGTGGCGCTTCTCTTTATAGCTTCAAGCTCATCTATATCTATTAAACGTAGGGGTGTCCGTGCAGGGAAGCCATACTCAATCTTTGGTCTCATTAAGGTTTTAAAAAGCAATAACATTGACTTTTGGTCCAAATAACGGAACGAACTTCTAATGATTCCAATAATAGTGTTTGCCTTGCTCACAATTGAAGATAGATGAAGGCTTAATGACAATTTGTTATCAACAAGTACACCAAGATCTTTCTGGTAATCTGACACTGCAAATGTAACCTCAGACCCCTTATAATCAGACATACAATATGAGGACCTCTGGTAAAGATTTACCAGTCCTTAGCACTTCGCCTTTGTCTGAGTGGAAACGTAAATGACATGCATCTGACCATGAGTGCAACTTATCAATGTTACTTTGAATAACCTAACAGTCCTCTTCAAAGTTCACCACTCTGTAAATTTTAGTATCATCAGCAAAAATTTTAACATAACGGTAAAATTTCTTTCAGATGATGGGCGTGACTCCTACGCGACACACTATTGTGACTTAAAGCTTTAAAATAAGGGTCATTGAAAGTAAACGTACGTCATTGAATGGACCATAGTCCTTGCAAACAAAGTCGCAAACACTACCTATGCTTTCTATGAGCCTTGCATAAATCGATGCCTCATTAGTACTGCTGTGCGTTGGAAATCTTTGGTGGAATTGCCTCGTTATTACTCCCATTAGGACAGCTTGAGTAAATTACTGTTTCCAAAACCCTAGATACTCTTCTCGCTGTCCACTTTCCCCACCAACTACCACCATCCTCAGCAAATAGTGACCGACGGTTACTGTCTAAAAGTTGCTATCGTTATAAGAAAATACTTTGTTACCAGTTCAAATTACACCGGGGGGAAGCAGAATTTTCTCAAGAAATGGTCCAGAATGTCCGCAAATGCCGTCAAATTTCAAAAAAATACTCCGGTAGGACCCTCAGTCCCCAACCTTCAACTTCGAGCCTTCGATTCTTGCGGTTAAAGGCTTCGCCGGCGGCCGGCCACTTACTTCATTGGCACTTCAACTGCCGATGCCCTTAACCATCTGACCATGTCAATGTAAAAACTACACCTTAAACAATTCATAGATTTTTCAGATAAGTATCACATAATCTATATAACTTTCAAAATTGACACTGCCTTATTTTTCACACTAATAAAAAATGTTGAGGGGACTTGCCCTAGACTATCGAAAAAATGTAAGCATGGTTAAAGTACCATAGAGCAAGATATATGTTCTGGTCTATGGAAAGAACACGCACTTAGCTACGGAAAGAAGGAAAAATTATATGTAATGAACAATACTGCGTTTAAAGCAAAATAAAAACAAGAGGCTACGATTAAATTTCTCAAACGCTGTCTCAATGTGGTTTTCTTCGGTTTTCTTCGGTGCTCCAGCTTCAGATATTGTTTCGGGATTCAAGATTACTACCTTACTTATTATATCTTCGTAAAACTTTGCTATTATCATTGAAACCACCAATGCCCCATGGCTGCACGTAGCGGAGGAGCCCCCCCCCCCAGAAATTTACAAAGCAAAATATTTTTCACCATCCATCTGTGTAAATTTACCGACGTTTTAAAGATTGTTTTAGATGCAAGTTGTAAGATAGTACGGAAAGTGCCAAAGTTCCGGTACCGTAACTATGGAAAAGACGCTTAGAGAAGGATGAAGGGGACAAAGGCCCTCATCTTGAGGATTCTTTCTTAGCTTTTCTAAAACTCATATCGTTAAAAAGTCTGAAAAATGTGATATTTTCAGCACGATTCGCGCGTGCTTTCTCTGAGTTCTAGGTCTCCATCTTGAAATTATTGTTCCAAAGCACGGGCCCGGGTAACCCTCAAAATAATTCATTCACTCCTCCTTCCTCAAACCGTCTGCAGATGTGGCCGTCTGCATTATCAATCCCGGCCGAATGTCAGTCACACAGAGTATATAGTATAATTGAAGAAAGTCAAATTGTGATTTTTGTGGTCTGCTGAGTGTCCACCTTATGTCATTTGAAGTTGAAGCTAAAATGCATCATTTTAATGCCTTCAATTTCGTACATACCCCAGAGCTTTCGTAGGATTTGCCCCTGGACCCCGCGGGGCTCTGAGGTGGACGCCTGGACCCCGCCTTTAGGGGAAGCTTTTCTCGCACCCGCGGTGCTCTCGCATCCTCGTTGCCGTCGGTTCCGTTTAACAGTCCACCTGTGTTTGCTCCCGCCCGCTTTCAGATCCCCAAATCCCGCCCTTGTGCATAATGATTAAAACTCAATAGCAAAAATTATCGGCACGTGATTTAAAAGAGCTATTCATGAATTAGGTACATTAATTTAATTTAAGTTAGGGTGACTGCATACTTTCTCCCTTTAATGTAAACTAGTCAGTCATGTCTCAACATACGGCGGACCGGTATGTTAAATCGAAACGTCCGACATTTTGCTTAAATCCCACTTTTTGTTTTAATTATTTCATTTTATAATTTCCTTTAGCTTTTGATCTTTTTAATGTTTTTTTTTATTTTCTTTTTTTTTTTTGTGCCACTGAGTCTTACCATGTGACTAACTTGGACGGTAGCTCGTAAGTCCCCACAAGATAGTCGCCTTTTTTTTTTTTCTTTTTTTTTTTTAAAGGGGAAATTGTCCCTCATCCCAGACATTTCTAATTCTCCCAACGAAGTTAGTTCAAGCCCACCCATAACTGCCTTTATCTGATCCTTGTGCAGACACTAACATAGATTATTGCTTAAGGCCATATCCTGGTGAGTATACAAGGCCCTAATGTGTAATTAAAACACTCTCTGTTCATGCTGTGTAATATGAGCTGCTCTGCATCTTTTGAATTTTGAAACTCTGATGCCAATCAAAGAGTAGTCACCAACTGAGACTTTTGCTTACCCCCAACTAAAAGCAAATCCCTCTTAAATATGAAAATTTTTGCATTACATGCGCAGAAAGGGCTGCTTCGACATTTTCACTCCATACACACCTTACCCAAATCTGAATGGATGCGTGAACACTCGCATTGTCTGAATTAAGAGTCCTCTAAGTTTTCCTTAGTTGTGGACACTTCAAGGTGCATATGTGTTTAGTCAGATGAGGGTCTCCTACCCCCTCTTGGTGACTTGATTATTTAAAAAAAAAAACTATAGATAATTAAATCGTTCAACATGGAAAAGTTTCCTTAAAGCTCCTTCCCTTCTTCCTCCGGCCTGTTAGTTGGTGCTGAGGTGGTGCCAGGTACGTGGGGTAAACCCCGGCCCGTCTGAACATGCTGAACCTCGTAGGAAAAATATTTCAATCAATGAACACGATAAAATATGAAGTTTCCGAACACAGCCAATCACTCGGACGATTAATTTGATTTTGTTCTGAATTAGAACAAATTCCTTTGTAAAAACCCCAATTAAATGTCCAAATGTTCGCTATCAAAAATCCCAAACTTTCAAATTTGTTTGCAAACTTAGATTTCGTGGGCCTAAATTTGACTTTTCGCATCCTTTTGGCAATCTGTGACCCTTGTCGGGGATTTCTAGCCCCCTGTCGGACAAATCCTGACTCCATCCTTGGTTATGTACTAACAAATACAAAACTGTCACGCTGGCGCGAACTTTCGTGATATGTTATTCTCTTTTATTCTAGAATTTGTGACCATAATGGTTTATTTTGCCTCAGAATCCGTCACTTACAGTCGGCAAATAATACATATTGGTAGGCCAAGTAACGTTGTGGGTTCAAATACGCGTATATTTTTCTGTAAGAATTTAGTCACCGTAAAGAAAAGGGGAAAATATCTATTATCTAAAGAGCCCGCCTCAAAATAGCATGCTTTTTACGCAAGCCTTAAAGTGCAACTTCATTGTTGACTATGACGCACTTAATTAACCTACGATATGCTTCACTAACTCGTGAATATACATGAGGTATTGTTCGTATCCTGTGATCGTTTCCTCTTTGAACTGTTCACACAAAAACCTTATCTCTCGCACACAGTTCTACCTTATGATACCATACACAACATAGGTTCCTTACGTAAAGGCGAGGATAACAGGGTGAAATATTGACGCGTTTTACTCGGCCAATTCGCAGGTAAGGGAAATAAGATCGTTTAAGACTTCTTTACATGAATTCTATTTGTAACTTTGGCTTTCTATAAACTTGTGATATTTGTTTCATTTTCGTCTTGCTTTATTTTTTAGCACTTAAAAAGATAACTTCCTCGCTTTCATGTTCTGCACTGAGGGTGTGATACTTGTGAACTTTATTGAACAGAACGAATACGTACGTGCAAAGTGTTAAGTTGTTCTTACAGTAGTGTTACAACTTGAACAGAGACTAAGTTCCGCATTCTTACAGTAGGTAGGAAATTAGGATCTTTTCTTGAATAGAACTTTCAACACCTTCTTATTTCAAAAAGGGACTATTTTTAGTACTTGTATTATGAAATAGGTGGGATTACGAGAGGGAAATTAGGGACAATTTGGGACAACTCCATTTTTCTAAGACCTTCGAAACTTTAAGTTGGCTGCTACATTTGATACTACACAAAAATATAGGATAAAAGCTGCATTTCAGTCCGTTAATTTGCTTTTGGAAAATATTGATTTAACTTACTAATTTCAAATAAAAATCAAGTATCATTAACATCAAGGAAACGAGGGTTAAAAACCGTTAAATACTCTTTCTTGTCCCCAGTCGTGTTCAATTACTGTAATAATCTTTTACAGAACTTTGTTAAAAGTAGCACAGTAATAGCTATACGTTGGTTTTCTAGTCATGTGATGTTTCAAAAAGCGAGGCAAAATTGCCAGAAATGTCTCTATCATCATGGTAAGAATTGTTATGTCACAGGCATAGGAAGCTGTTCGATACTGGGGAGGGGGGCTGAACCTTGTTCGGCATCGCCGTCCTGGGGAGGGGTCTAAGGGGAAGGGGTGTCTCCTCCTTTGGAAAACTTTTGGATATTTGATGCTCTCTAGATGTAATTTGGTGCATCATTTTTGAACAAATTTTAATGTAAAGTATTGCAAATTTTTGACATTTCTTACAGAAGAGACATAACTGAAGGGGTTTTTATCCTTGGATCTAGGGACGGAAACATAGCTCCGCCCCGCCACACTTTTGACTGGGGGGCTTCAGCCCCCACCCGCCCCCGCTTTTTACGCCTATGAATGTAGTACTTGTTACAGAATAGATTTTTAAGTATTACACTTCTGTTTTCTCATTTTCTAGCATTTATTTTTCACAATGTTTAATCAGTATTGTTGTTTGATGTTGATTTGCGTGAAATAAACTGTTCAATCAATCAAACAATCAATCAAGCAATCAATCAACGGGGGTGAGATTTCGGGAGGGGAAATAGCGACAAGTTGGAAGAACATCATTTTTCTCAAGACCCTCACTCAGAAAGTTACCTTAACTGCCACTTCCGGGCACGGATTCTAGATTAGAGCTAATAGATCTATTAAGATACAAAGCTGATTCGGGTCGATTTGTAAAACTTGATTAAGAAGCATAAAAAATTTTTCAAATGCACAGTCAGGAGCCAGCTGTGAAATTACTTCTACTGTACATACCTGCATACAGAAAGCCTACACGTAAGGGCTTAAGAAAATAAAAAAAAATCTGGAATGTGGGAGGACCCTTCTCCTATTCCAGTCTCCCTACCACCTGCCCGTATCCACTTTTACTGTACGCACCAAATCCTTCAGCCTTTGAGTGTGAATATGCCAAAAGGCGTTCGGGTGTTTAGTTAATAGGCTTACATTGTACAAGTAAAGAACCAACTTTGTCAAAGTTTGTTCCCACTGAGTCGATAAAAAATTTTGTAATTTTATTAGCCACAGTGTACGTACGATAGAAGATATGTTACTGTTGTTCGACATTTTAATATCACTTGTACCGTACTACAAGCTTCTCACACCTCAAATTACAAGTTGCCGTTGCGTCAATACTTTTCTTTGAACTATAAGAATGTCAACCGGTGCAGGTACAGTACAATATTCACAAACATACGGGATACTTCTCAAGGGATGCGATTTTGCACAGAAAAACCTGTCTTTCTCGTGAAAATTGCCTGATTTTCCACAACATCCTAAGAAATAGGTTTTGCCCGACCTCCCGGACTACAGCCCTATGCATGATTCCCCTGGCTCGTGCGCCTATAAGTTGTATTGAATATCACAAGTTTGAAGGCAATATAATTGCATAACGGTGCTTCTAATTAGCCTCATTAGCTAATTATCACTTTCTATAGTAAACGAAGACTTGAAAAATTGTAGTTTTCATGGGCTTAAGAGCTCATAGATTTTGATGTTCGTCCAAGCTGCTGATAGACCAGCCACTCTGGAAATACAACATGTAGCCTATTTACAACTGAAGCCTTGATTACAACAGTTTCGTAAATGGAGTTGAGAGCAAGTGTAAGCTTCACTCATTGGTTGTATTTGGACAGTGGTTGCGTATGATTAACACCTCATGGTAAAAAGTGTCAGTCTGCTCACAAATTTGTTATAAATGATTCTAAGCATTAATACCTTATCACTGCCACTTCATTTGTGTGTTAGATCAACTCCTGGTTAGATTTTCAGAGTCGCTTAGTTTGACCATATACTGTACCATCAAGATGTGAGTAAAACTCAACAGGTCGTGACAAAAAATCACGAAATTCATCAACCAACTCAGTAAGTCCCGTTAAGCAGTTACAACTTCCTAAAGGAGGTCCTGTACGTCTCCCAAAACATGACACTGCAGCCACGTACTAGCCCCTTAGCCTGCTCAGCGGACGTGTATTTCTCTCCCACATACGTATACAGTGGCATCATTCTTAATAACGTGTTCGAAACCAGCTGCAAATCAGTAAAAGACATAAATACATACACAAAGTGAATGGTAACCTGCAGGTTGCTGGCACAACCGCGTGTTTGGTCTAGTGGTAGAGCATCCGCCTCTTACGCGGGAGGCCCGGGTTCGATTACCAGGTCGAGTCATACCAAA
>WURT03072870.1:2732-32001 GCA_009936505.3 Holothuria glaberrima
CGGATTCAAACGACAAGCTGATTATAGCGGTATCAGCAGTACTTCTAACTGTCCTTACCGCCGGATTCAAACGACAAACTGATTATAGCGGTATCAGCAGTACTTCTAACTGTCCTTACCGTCGGATCCAAACGACAAGCTGATTATAGCGGTATCAGCAGTACTTCTAACTGTCCTTACCGCCGGATCCAAACGACAAGCTGATTATAGCGGTATCAGCAGTACTTCTAACTGTCCTTACCGTCGGATCCAAACGACAAGCTGATTATAGCGGTATCAGCAGTACTTCTAACTGTCCTTACCGCCGGATCCAAACGACAAGCTGATTATAGGCCTTAATGTTTCAACCAACGTTTTGAAGCCTGATGAGACAGGGTTATCGAGAAATTTATAAGTTACCTCGTCCACTAAACAATTCGTACCCAAATGAGGTACTGATCAAAATAAACAGGGTAACTTAGGGCACCGTTTGGTAATCCAATGAAGATAAGGTCACAATGAGCAACATGTTCAAAGAATTGTGATATGGTACTTTGAAAAATTAAAACATGTATCTAACCGTGGTTGGATTAATCGAATGAGGTCTGAACAACAGAGACCCAAGGGACCCTGGCATATGGCCTAATAGAAAATTACTGTATTCTTCTACAGTCCTTCGCTTTAAATACATTTCCCCAATTAATGGAGGCGTAAAAACCTTTATGTCTTAGGTACCAAACTTAACAAGCGCACCATAAGGGCTATAATATTTTATCTTGAACTGGGTGAAGGTGACACTAGTAGAAGATCGAGCCTTTCAACTAAATAAAGTACAGACTTGGCAAAAAGATAATGAGAAATTGCGAAAGTGGAAACGGAATAAAGCCAACCTAACCTTATTAAAGGCACCCTTCCTCTTCCTCTGAGCCATTTATTAAACTTACTTAAGTCGTTTCTGTTACTATCATTACCTCCACATTACCAGTTGACTAAACCTACTAATAGAAACCTAGTGGATTGAGGTGTATGTACACCGTCATGATAAATCCCCTCGTGAAGTGAAGGGGGCAAATAACGATATCCCCATAGGTAGGTACGCCATGCAGAAAACAGGAATAGGAGTGATGTTAGAATTCCTGTTAAGCTCTGTATACATTACGCGACATGTAAGTGTAAAGTCATCGAACATTAATTTACATTGAGATAGGTAGCTATAGCATATTTGTGCACATATTACCCACCATATGTATTTCCAATAAACTACATTCGTTCAATGACAAAAGGCCTCTAACCTCACCGATACTAACACGCTTTCGTTCAGCCCACATTTTACCATTCACGATTATGCTTTCTACTTATACATGTAATGGCACTGTATTGTTGTTACTATGTATTGTTTGCTGTTAAAACAAACACATACAATTGTTCATAACTTTAAGCCAGTCACGGAGGTAATAAACTTTCAAAGCTCTTTGCAAAGTATCATAATATTTGATTAAGGTAACGTTATGTCACACATTAGTTATACTTACATATCATGAAACTTGGCCGTCTTGAAGCCTGTTAACGTCGTGGATCTATTCCAATTATTTCTCCTTGGATAAAGCGAATTCCGCACAACGTTATGATTAAAATCCCAACAAAGTATAGCAATCAAGAATTTATAGAAAAGGAGAAAATGTATCACATATGTTTGACTGCTACCACCACTCTCAGCCACTAAGCAGTCTTCTATGATCTCACAAACGACTTCCACAGCTTGACAACATGGCCTTGTGTCAGTTCAGTCAAAATCACCCAAACACAAAACACGGCACAAGTAATATTGAACGTATAGATCGGAGTAAGCTAGCAAGTTTTTCGCTTGATTGAAGACGTCCAATTTTGAGAGCAGAGATTGTCCACCGCTGTCGGTGAGTTCCTTTTACTTTTGACTGTTTCCAGAAATATACTCACCTTGACCATGCATAGAAAATAGAAATGAGGGCTTTACACACAGAACGGTAGATAAATTATAACAAGTTCACAATGCTTCCAGTAAAGTGAGGGCAGTGCACATGTCCATTCGAAGGCAGCCAGGCGAGATCGGCGAGGTTATTATCGGTCAAGCGAAAAAAACCAAGCACTGTTTGTTACAAGAGCAAACAGTTCTCGACCGAACTTTGTATTTTTAAAATCTTATTAAATATAGATGATTTCTGTTACCACAGTAACGCTTAAATGAAGAAAGGGCAGTCCTGATTACTCACAATCAATTATTTGCAACTACCGGAATATTATGTGGGCTGAACTTTTTTACATGCAGGCTGAACCGGCGTAACTGGACCTGTGCGGCTGGTTCAGTGGCACCGTGAGCCCCGGAGCAAGGGGCCTGGAAAAGCATCTTTAAATTGCAGTATATCCTTCTCCACTGAAGCAGCTTTTAGGCCGACAAATGGGATGGCGTCCATTTTAAAAGTCAAATTAGTTTACTCCTGTCCTCATTTATGAACAACCGTTCAGAAAAAAAAAACTCATTACCTATGCAACACACATAATGGGGGTTGGGGGTAAATGGAGACTTTCAGTATGGGGTTGGAGAGGGTCGGGTCTGTTGCTCTTTTGGGACCAGGACCCTCCTAGTTACGCCAATGACCAAGTTAACTGACGTATGCAGTGGCAGATTGATAGGTTAATGCATAGTATAAACAAGATAGTGGTGTCGGGGAACAGAACTTGACGTGGAAAGAGGGGGCGCTGGTCGCGCCACTAGAGGCGTAAGTTACTGATACTCATGACAATAACTGGCCTGCCGTAACACCCTCTCCTCTCCTCTCCCGGACTCTGTAGGACAACGTTTCGGTGTGGATTTAGGAGTGCAAGTCTCCTTTCGGGAAAAACATTAAATCAGAGCCCGAACTAATTTCAGCGTTCGACGAGCGGTTGAACGACTGCATTCTTCTTACCTGTGAGAAAGATCTCACAGACAACATAAACATTGATACCGTCTTAAATGATTGGTCGGCAGAGAAAATGCGAAACCTAAAAATAAACTCTTTTACACTGCATAAAGGCCTATAATGAAGCAGAGGTTACAACTTGCAAGTAAAAGTTAAAAACTGTTTATTTATTTAGGTACACATTAAACAAAAAAAACTGTTTTTTATGTGTTAACGGATCATGCCACTGACGTATCCAAGGGGGCCAACAGGGGCCATGGCCCACCCTAAGATGGACCAAAAATTGTTTCCGAAAATTTTATAGAAGAAAATTAACTTCACAGTTGCACACTTATGTTGCACGAAATCGCATCTGAGGGCATTCGGTAATAGAAAAATTTTTCAAAGGGGAGGGGTTGAAGGGGGGACACCCCTCCCCTTGACCCCTCCCCATATCACTGTATCACCAGTTTGGCCCCTCCCAAACAAACGCTCTGGATTCGCCAGTGGATCATGCATGCATATCATCATTACCATGTATGTGTAAGGATTGAAGTACAGATTAATTATGCTTTGGTATGGGGCTCTCGACTGTGAAATACATACAATACAGTTCTGTTCTTTGTGTGACATGGCTGCCGACATAGTAAAATATGAATCCACAGTATTCAGTGACAGAATCAGCGTTTACTTTTCTTTGTACAACATGAAGTCACAGGGCACTGACTGATTTCGCAGGGCAAAAATACCTTCACCCCTCAATAAATCCTGATGAATTACGCCCCTGTCTACAGAGCAACAAATTCATATATAGTACACCCAGTGGGGTAGCTCAATGAGAGTATAGGCATAGGCAGCTTGCCCTCACAAAACCTGGATAGTCTCTAAAAAATTGTTGGCACCCTAATTAATATTTCTCACAACGGCTTTTATAGCCAAATTCTATTTGAAGTTTTCATTCGTGGGAAACGTCCTCCCTCCCATCCGAAAGAAAAGGCGTATAGCTACGCAACTGTATACCACTTGGCATGGAAGGCTACTTACACGATCCAAGTGTAAGAAGCTCTACCGACAAGCTGCTAATCTAGAATTACTTCAGCCCGTAGTGGTGACGACAAAAGACAGCGGTGACAAGGCAGCAAAATTTCACAGGAGACAAGCAATTGTTTCCTTTAATGTCCTTGGTTTACTAAATGCAGAGATTAATAGAATGTTAAACTAAGAACTCAAGGCAGATGACATGTAATAAATTGACACCTACACCATAAAAGCATGCTCGTGTGGTCATTTCCTACACACTTACAAAACAAGCAGAATCTGTTGGCCCCACCCCCATTGTCAACCCATTCTTACTCAAAAGCAGACTTATATCAGTTTATGAAATAATTTTTAAACTGACAAGATCGATTGATTGCCTGTAATGTATCATGGTTTAGTCGAGAAAGACAACCACAGCTATGTGATCCCTATACCATCAAGTAAAACTGCCACTCCCCAATATTTTGTTGACAGACATCTCTCCCCCACTTCTACACTATGAAGGCTGGCTACGCACATGCATAGTGTGATTTTCATTAAATACATTGTTCATTTTTACGTATACGCTAGCGTGTACATATTTGTTAATGGTCAGCTGACTTCCCCTTCCCCACGTCTAATACAAATCTCCATCCGTGGGTCCAGTCACTGGTAGAGTTTTATACTGGGATCTTTATTACAAAGAATGTGTTTACTGTGGGCCGTTAAACAAATCTAGCCTTCTTGAATCCGAGAAATGTAATCGGGGTTAAAGTTTCCTGTTTAAATACCCTACAATGATTTCTCACTATGCATTGTAATATTTGAACAAGATTTAAAAGTTTATATTCCAGGTGAAGTTATTGAACCACAAATGAAAGCAGAGGAACCTAATACACAAATACACCTAAACTGGCATCTTGTGCGGTAGCTGAGCTATCGCCATCATTGGCAATACTGCCGCTATTCACCACTTGCAGCAAGCTCATCATAATTATTGTTTCCTTAAAATTATTGCCATTTATTTTAGAGGTCTATCTACCATTCAGAAACTGATTTCTGGAATAAATAGACTGAGCACTGCAATGTTACAATCTGATACCAACAAACACAGTGTTATTCTATCCTTGTTATCAGAGAAAGAGTGAAATAAATAAAAAATAAATAAAGTTCTGGTACGGTACAAAGTGAATTTGTGAGGTCAAAATGCTACAACTCAGTGAGTTTGGAAAATGGCGGCTTCCTTGAATATGATGATAATTGCGGTATCTCCACAATAAAAAGGCTATGAAGATACGGTGTTTTACACTGGACGTTCGTTTATGTTACTGAAATGTGATTACTTTGTTAAATGTCTGGAGTTTGATAATGACTACCTTATGTTGGTCTTCATATTGACTGAATAACGAACACCTGTATGTTTGCTGTAAAACATTGCAATGTGATGAATGAAAGTCACAATTACCTTTGGCAAACCATCTGAACCATTCTAGCAGTACAAATGGTGTAATAGGGAAAAATTGATGGTAAATTGCAAAAAATTGCTCTGAGGTAGCAAAAAGAATTTTCCAAGTGTCTTATGAATGCAGTTTTATTTATTCTGCAAACATTTTTTTAACGATGTTTGTCATGTCTTTTTGTGCCCAAGGAGTTTTACTTTGGCAGTTTTTTAAGTCATTTTGAGATCAGACAGCAAAGAGGAGTAAATTTGTGAAGTATGGTAAAATAAGTTTCCTCAAGAAGTCCGGTTTATCAGGCCTCGTGGCACCCTCTACTTTATTACTAGTGGGACGAACAACGATTATCATACAAAAGAGGGGAGTATGCTGGAAGAGGCCAAAATCGATTGGCGCCTCTCTAGTACTCTTGTGGGCTGAAGCACAACCATTTTCTTCATTGAACGGAGAAAAGTGAAAACGACTGGGAAAGGAATTAGATCGAAATCATCTTTTGATAACTTTGAGAACCACGGTCAGAGGGCAACCGCATGTATAGATGAATATTACGGTGAATGTGTCATAGTAGAAGCAGACTGAACACTCTTATAAAAACTATCTTGTCTACAGGGATAGTAACCAATATCTTGTCAAATGTTTGACCAGATTTGGTTCAAAATTTAAATTCAGTTCATATTAGAGCCAAAGCTTAACAAATAGTTTACGAGATTCCGGTTCATGCCCTACTGCTCTGATTATTTGTTTTTTTTAAATTTGCATTAGACATTTTCAGAGTGCACCCGACCTCCGCAACTCCCATGATACTGTAAGAAGACTGCAAATTTAAATAAATATTGGTTTGTAACGCTTAATAAGGCGCGTAAATAAGTCACCTCCGTTGCGTGGGATACTTCAGTTGTTCCGGAATCCACAGGTAAACAGGTTTGCATGTTAAAGAACTTCTTTCTTTAGCTACCGTATATCTACATGAAGACAAAAAGTAATCGCTCTTATTCTGCCTTTTCTCATACATACCTTTCCCCTGAAAAGATAATGTTCAAATTGCATATTAATAACAATAGGAAATTATCAAGATTTCAGAAGAATCGATAAAACATGGTGTTATCTTTTTTAATAAATATCACATTGAAAACCTAAATACAGTTGTTGTCATCCTAGTTTGACGGCGAGGGTTTATCTATTCTATGTTGTACTTTGCTTGTCGGACAATCTGATGTCGTGTGATTTAAATCATCTTTTCGTATTTGTTGATGATCAGTATCTGATGGTATTCATATTATTCACGGAAAACTTTATAAAGCCATATTTTATAAACCCAGATGCCTTCGATGGCTTCAGCACACTGGTAGTTTGTCTGGCTTTTTTTTTTTTTTTTTTTTTTTTTTGCGATAAACCGTACTGATTATGAAATTTGATAGGAAACGATTTCAGCTTTAGTTGATTTCAATCAAATGGGTAAGTTAGGTAACGCGGTAAAATGCCTGAGTGGTTGTCTTAGAGTTGTAAGGATTAGTTCACTTGTTCATAACAATGATTTTGCTACATATTTAGCTTGAACTTGCCGTTACAATTCATGGACGTTACTCAACACGAAGGTTGCTGTTGCCTACCAGCACACCTATGCTGAACGCAAATTTTCCGAGAGAGACTTTGCAAAGTCTAGCCTTCACCTTTTATCTCGAGGTATTGAAATGACAGCATAGTGGTTTGAATGTGCTGGTATCACCAGTGCACCTAAAAAACAGAAGAAAGGATAGTGGTACTGGAAAATTCAGAAATCGTTCTTTTGCATCTAGATGACTAATTGAGTACGTTTCACGATTAATTCTTATTTCCAGGTTATACTGCTTCTGAAGGTCGGAAAACTCAAAGGTTACATTTGAGATACAAAATAGTCTTAATCATTTAAAGTTGATAACGTTTTGTTGTAAGGACAATGAGTACTGGCACAATTGAAGTGTGCCTGGTTGTGAAGACAAGAAGGCTTCACGTCTTTTCACTCGTACAAGCTGACAAATACTTATCCATTCTTATGCATATGAATGAGGGCATATCTCACTACGCAAGTCAGGTATGTGGAATCATATACAACAGTATAGAAAACAATTTCTTCAGCCGCGATAAAATGGTTGGGCAATTAAACCTCGAAAACGAAGAGCAAACTGCCGTCCACCCAAAGTGATGATGATGATGATGATGATGATGATGATGATGATGATGATGATGATGATGATGATGATGATGATGAAGAGGGGTGGGGAGAATGACGATTAAGATGAAGATAATGATAATGTCGGTGGCGATCACTATGGAATGACGACGGCCATGACGGTGATGTTGACGACTAAGGTGTTAATGACGATGGTTGTGATGATGATGAAGATAAAGACGGTGATTTTGATTGAGATGGTAGTAGTTTTGGTAGGGTGATGATGGTGGTGATGGTAAATATGATGATGGTGATGGTCAGGCAAAGATGTTGGAGGTGGACGTGACAGTGATTGTAATGGTGAGGGAGATTTTGAGAGTGGCAGTTGTGGTGGCGACGATGACGATAATGATGATGATGGCCGTACTAATTGTGGCAATGTTCAATGTAAAGAGATAAGCAGTGATTATGATGATAGAATTCGTCGATGACAGGGAAGTCATTAACTTCCAAAAAACAGCAGGATGAAGCTGTAAAAACATTGAAACGTAAGTAAGGTGATGATCTGAGAACAAATAAAAAAGTGACAGTAATAATGATACATCCTATCTGAAAAAACCGACTTTGATGATTGAATTAATTGCTCGCCTCTGCCAAAGCTGACAACAATACGGCATGATAGTATGCATATGGGAGCTTGTTATAATTCGTTCTGTCTAAAAACATTGCCAATAATCTCACAAATGATTGCAAAATCTTTCCAATTCGCAATTAGAATGATAGATATTTAGAATAAACTTTATTATTAAGCGTTTCAATGATAATAAGCAAAGACGGTAGAAAATTCATCTGTGATGAAGATATCACGAATCCAAGATGCCGACGGTTAAAGTGACATATTGATTGACGAGATTCGAAGAGAAATGAGACGCCAGAGATTAAGATGAATAGAACCTTGTACCATACGTGACCGTCAGGAAAAAGGCTAAAAGTGAGATATTAAAAAAGAAATGGAATATCCTTCCTTCAGCTTATTTTACTGTCTCAGTAGACAAGTGCTTTAAAATTTTACCAAGAATTAAGAAAAAGAACTGATGAGAGTAATTTTCGCAAGTTGTGCAAAGATTTAGGAGTCTTCAGTTAATATGTAGCTTATATAGCGGTACTGGTCCCTCTATACTGAAACTGTTGAAAACCGTATCCAATGAGTAATTCTGTGACCAGTTTTAAAAGTCACTGTGAAAATAGATTGGTTACAACGATTATGTCATTGTATTAGCATTATGACATGATAATGATAAAATCATGTCTCATGTAACTAAGTTAGATTGTTTCATCCAAGGCGTATAAGGAGATATTTTACAAGGAGGGATATTTGTTTGTCCAGAAATATTATCTTTACAGGCAAAAAATCATTCCATAAATTATGAAATGACAAAAGGCATGTAATGCCCTGATATTGACAACGTTTTGTTTGGGAAGGGCGCTACCTCCCAAACACACCAGCTCTTACCGCTTTGGTTTAGAATGATTGTTTTAAGAGTAGTCAGATAACACTTCAAAAATGATTAGAATATTTTGCGATGAGCAAAACACTTCCCTGTAGGGAGTTGTATTACAGAAGCATATTGTTAGCGATGCTCCAATCCGTGCATGGAACTGGCAGATTTTTTTGTTAGTCTTTAGAGTCACAAACTCTTAGTTCTTTTTTACTAGTTGTAAAGTAATACAGCCTTCCCTCTTGCTGAACACAAGACTGCTTTACACTAAAAGGTATTATGAGATTAATTTGTCATAATTGTCAGCAAATTGATTTTAATGGATCAATAAACTCATAACAAACTCAAATTAGCGTTTCATTTCTCCACGCATGGAGCTTAATTAAAATGATTTTACATTATATTTGTGTTCACGGATATATCGTTTCATACATACACAAATATGACTAAAAACATTGACATCCCCTTTAATGGGACTTTATTTATATTTATTATTTCAACCTTGGTGTCTTCTTTCCACTTAGCCACATATTACATATTGTGAGAGAATAACCTGGAATATATTACCGCCAAGCAAAAAATACAGAATAGCAAAGATTTCGAGGAAGCTGGAATGATTGTGTTTTTGAATGGACTGTTTGACACGCTGATTCGTAGTAAAGTTTTACCATTACTTGCAAGCAAGCACGGTGTCAGGCTAAGTATATCGTTGATAATTTGAGTAAAGCAACACATATACCTTGTAAAGGTTGGATGGAGATGTCGTATTCTTATGTCTGGCTGAGTCTAGGTCAGATGATTTATTAATGAATGAAAATTTACTAAAATGAACTTCTCAATTAATACAGCATATTTTCCGAAAAAAGTGTGAATGTGAAGTGTATGTCACCGTTATTAACCAATATTATTACAGTTGGTGTTGTGACATAGGCTAGCTGCCAAAAAGGTTCTTCCAGTACTGAATGCGCGTAGCCGCATGTTTTTATCTGTTCATTGTTACCCTTCGTGTGTCCTCGTTGTTTCTTGAAAGAAAGACATAATATACAACATCGTTTCAAGGAACAACCAACAAAATACAAAAGCTTGAACGAACAAAGGACTTTAAAAGTAATGAAAAGATATAATACAGTAAAAAATTTAGAATGCAAAAACAGAAAAGTGCTGACCCATCAGCTACATTGAAATTACTAAAAACAATACCTTGTCCCTCAAAATCCTCCAAAAATAAACAAAGCGTCTAAATCCTAAACCACCATCCCTTTCATAGATCTGTAGTAAATACACAACATCCTTTGCATTTTTAGAAAATTTTACCTTTTGGTAAATAACCAAGCAAGTGATATTATTAAGATGAGGTTCGAAATTATTTCAAAAAAAAAAATCGTTCCCGCAAAAGGGTGATCAGTGTTGTGACCGTGGAAACAATCCAGTCTTCTTTACTGGTCCTTCTTTTCCATCAAAAGAGGTGTTACTGACACCCTCGTCCGCTTTAATTGTGGCAAAATACAACCATGTAATGATTGAAACATTGTCGTGTAAGTGATATCAGTTGTTCCAAATTTAGTTTGCAATTTGTTAAATTTTGAATCCAAACTGTCAAATGACATTTCCTTTTCAAATAATCTAACTCGTTTAATCTTACATGTTTGTTACCCTGATTGTCATTTGAGGGAAACCTTAGATATGGAAACGTTTCTTCAATGTTCTTTATATAGTTTCAAGATGCCAGGGTTGTCACGTGCAACAGAAGACGATTATACTGTACGTATTAAAAAATATCGCGATTTCCTCTTCTCCCAGAATACTGCGATATGCTGTGATGAATGCATGGTTAGAAACCATACCCTAGAAAATTACACACCACATATTTCCGATATAATTCCACTTATCGCCCTACTTACCTCTGTATAAACACAGGATATTTTAACAGAAGGCTATACCTATATGTAACGAAAGAAAATAAGTGATCAAGATGTACCACATGTTATACGCCGGAGTAATTTTGGCTAAAAATTTAATATGATTTATTTCTGATAACTTAACTAATCCCAAAACTGTATTCTTGTACAACATTATGTGATTTAGATTTCGTTGCTTATAATAGCTTGTAAAAGGCTTATTAGACTTGCAAGGAAAATTGGGCGAATATTTTGTACTTCCTGATTTTCGCCAAAAATAGTGAACTTATTGTTTTAATATTTTCATGGCGGAGTATAAAAGGAAATTTCAGATGGGAAATGAAGTATGACTTTTATTTTACTGCTCACTGTTATGATAATAGGCCTATTAGTAGTGGTAGCCCCTCGGATGCTGACAGATCTAACCTCAAATATGTTCACAACTTCAATGGTATAATCAACTTATTTACTTCAGATTGTTTAATTTGCCTCTCTTACAGTGAAAATCCTTTCCTTGGCCCATACAAGGCGGATATATACGACTGTGCTCTACCGGTCACGTTAACTTGTATATTGAAAGGCTGACTGATCCCAAAGAAAGGTTAACGCTTCATTTCATTGAACGGAAACGAGCATAAAGAATATTAAATAAAGGCATTTTCTGCCCGGCATGCCTTCGCCATTTTTATTGCCACGACGTTGGTGCAACAGAATATTTTCCAAACACTTAGCGACTTTCATCTTAGCAGGGGGCGGTTGCACACATCAAGCGAATGAATGCATTCAGCAGCTTTGGCGCCAAAATAAAACAAAAAACCCAATGACCTGCTCATCCATCAAAATATTTGGTGGCCTGGGAATCTAGGGCAGTCTGACCCAAAGCCTGGTTAAAGGTAGGAAATGCGACAACGCATTAAATACAAAAAAAGTAAAAAAAAATAATAAAAACATAAAGGACAGCCGCAAACGTTGCGAAAGCAAGAAACAGCAAATTATTCAACTAAAAGATTAAAAAGTCTGTCAAAGTTAAAAAATAAGTTAAAAATATTACACGGAGGGCATAACGCCAGGTGGAATATCGCTGTAAAAGTAAAGCGCATCTTACAGAAAGACATGCCATAATAAAAAAAAAATTGAGGAAGGAAAACAAACGAGTCTATAGATACCCCTACCCGATACGTATCTAAGTAACCCCTCCATGGAACTAAATATCCTGTGTGGCATATGCTGATTAAGTGGAGCGAACTTTGAGGTGCGTACTTGCTCCCTATTGCAAGCCAGAAAATTCATTCACTAAAGTGATGCCCCTTCCAGTAGGAAAAATAATTCAATATTTTACTTCGATATACAAAAAACAATCTAGTCGAATTTCCATCCGGTTGCTATGTAAGCTGGTAAGGTTCTCGAGATAACATTATTTGAAGTAATCACATTTTCTACCAAAGGCAAATTTAAAGCAAGCAGGTGTCTAACCTTCGCTGCAGGTGTTGAATATGTACCCCTCACTAACATACATGAATGCAGTTGTTATAAGTGCAGGAGTAATACACGTCCGTCGGGCGGGCAAGCAGGTGTCATGGTTTCATATTGTTCACCAGTGCTTCCATTTCTTTATTTTCGACCTTTTTGCTTTGACTTTGGATTGATTAGGGTTTGCCTGCTTCCCCCAAAAGTGTCTGCTTTTCACAAAATTCTAGTTTCCTTTATTTATTGCAAGTATAAAGTTCTGTACTATCAAACAAGATATAAATTTTAATGAACAACAAAACGTTAGTCATCAATGTAGTAAGTAAGGAAATGTTCTTTTTATGCCATATCCGTCTTCATGAATTAACTTTTATTGAAAATCTAAACTAAGAGAAAGTATTTCATTGCATCAGTATGATAGGGACAAACATATCTTTTTATCATTATTATTAATTTTCCCCAGTCTCACCAGTAAACGTTGGAAATAGCTTTACTTCCCCCAAATCTTTTACACTACAAGAGATACGAACACATCCAAAGATATGGAAGGTTTCGGTTTATTAATTATTGATGGGCTAAGAAGCAGTGAATTTTATCACCGAGAATCACATTTGCTGAATAGAAAGATAACCAGCTACATCATGTTTAATTTATTTCAATATTTCCCTTTAATGTTCATTCAATGAACATTATGTCACCCATACATTGGGCCTACCATACATGTTGGCATGTAACTACGTAATGACATCTTTAACAACAAATGCTCATTAGCCCCATAGGTTCGCCATTTTCTTTTCCCAAAGAATTACTCTGCTGTGTTTTAGAGTTAAATACAAGACTTGCAATCATTTTAGGTTTGAAAGTCAATCTGCAGTTTCAAAAAAAAAAAATCACCCGGACTTGAATTTATGGTAGCTTGATTGCAAAGCCTGTGTAGCCCTTTCAGCACTGCCTTACTTAACCCATGATCAACATGGTATAGAGGCCTTGATAAACCCAATGGTTTCCTGACCTAAAGTCACGATGCTGATATAGTCGATAATGGTGAAACCAACCCAGAGGTGTAACCAAGTCACTTTTTTGTGGCAAGTCAAGTCAACTATACTCATTTTAACGACTCGTGTCAAGTCATGACTCGAGTCACTGTGTTATTTCAATGGGGGAAAATTGGCCAGAATTTTGCAAGTTGTGACTCGAGTCATGACTTGATTACAACTCTGAACCAACCTCCCCCTCCTCACAAACACACAAACATGCAAGGAGCTCATGGATTACGGCTATATTTAGAGGACTTGTCCGCGGGAACGCTCTTAGTTGATTTTTACCAATTCTGAGACAAAAATACTTCGTGATTAAGCAAACAGCTGGGCAAGAGAAACTACAATCGTATAGTTGTGGCAAGTGGTGAACAGCGCAAATAATTTTGAACTGCTAAAAAAGTTTAATTTTCATGTATTGACGTTTTTTTCTGTGGTTAAAGATTCGAAAAGGAAGAGGATCATATGTGGAGGGATAGAACACTATTGTTACTCTCGTATTATATAATGACTTATTGACAATCTCGACGAAAATGAAATAGATTAATAAATTAATGATGTCGAAATTTGACTTTAATCCCTTGAAAAAGTTGCAATTGCTTCTTTTCTGACAATTTATATCATGTACCTAATGAACCATAGTAAACATCCACCATACGAGATATTAAAGTTATCTGAATTATCCCGAGCACGTTAAGTTATACAAGGTAGTACTACAAAGAACACAACAAGTGGACCATTTTATGCATAAATATGTTACAATACATGTTCCACCAGCTACTCTCCACATGTTTGAACTTTCGTGTATTTGCTATGATGCAAAAATGTTGGACTTTGTTTACTGCATTAAAATTAACAACATGGTTACCTCTTCTCAGAATGGAACTTGTTTCAAAATGTCGTCAGCCTTATTGTACAGGGACGGCTTGACATATCTGCTTATAAATTGTTTTGAGGGCGAATCGATTTCCATTTCTTCAAAGTGGTAGAGAAAAAAATAAAGCTGGATATATGAATACTCGTATGACATTTCAAGATATTTTGCAATCACCTTTTGCAAATAAAAAGAAAAGGTTCAACGTTCTATAATTCAGCAATACGATAAAATTTGGAGCTTTTGACCAACCTCAGCATAAAGTAATAATGTTAGGTTTGTGTCACTCTTTAAAAACCAATTGTACATGTCGTTTATTCTAATAATTTATACCAGTTATTAACGCGGGGAAAACCTGTGGAGGTTGCATGCAGAAAAATCAAAGACCAGATAAATTTGGATTCTTTCCGCTTAGCATGTCAGTAATCCATAAATTTATACTTGATCAAATGCTAACGGTACCTTACATTGCTCAGTGGTTAATCCGGGGTTTTCAGTAGAACTGGGGCTGCTTATAAAGAGGGGCACGAGACGGTACCAAAGCTGCTGACTTCAGCCCCACCACGAGTGGGGCTAAGGTAAGAAAAACTTCTGTTCAACTATTATCTTGATTGCAGGAAATCCTTCTCTATCAAATAGGTTTACCTTCTTTGACAGAAAAAGATCTGCATCTAACCATGCAAGAAGAGCCAGTTTGGTCTGGTGGTAGAAAAGGACACCCACTCAGGGCTAATGAAGGGGTAGACCTTCCCTTCTCACCCACCCCTTTAATCCGCCATTTGACCCAGCCTGGGGTTTAACTCCAAATGCCTCGGTTACTACGACTCCTTATTTCATATACCAATGGCTTTATCTATTTGGTAATACCATCATTAAAGACCGATTAACAATGACGGATTTCGTGGAGTGCTTGCAGACGACTAGAGTGCACGAAACTGACGCAAGGGTAAATTGAAAGCTTGAACATAAAGATAATGCAATGGTATTTTCAATCCTTTCATCCAAAATAAAGATTTTTTTATTTTTTACATAAATGATTCCACCGTATATGTTATTAAATATGGGCTACTCTTAAAGGCTTATTCAACAAAATTAAAGGCATTGTCTGGTGGCAATTGGTAGGGGTCTTATATGAAAGATAAAAAATTTTCATCACATGTAGTCCAAACCCCATGCCAAAACTCCGTTCCTAACTCAAGATATACCTTCCTAAAGATTGGTTACTTTTGATAAGAAATACCTCCAGGTTTCCTCAAGGTCACAGAACATGATCCAAAGTGGGCAAATTGCCTCAGATTCCTTTTGTTATTCTTTATAATTGGATACCTTGTTGTCCTTGAAATTTGATACCGTTGGAATGTTTAGATGTTTTTCCGTGTAGATATAGTATAAAACTGTTCCATACTTAAGGGACAGCGAATAAAGTTATGAAATGTTCTGTATAGAAATATCAACATTATAAAGAAAAACAAAAGCAACATCTAATCAATTTGCCCAGATGACATCACAGATTTCCCATCATGCACTGCGGAAGCTGAAAATGTAGCATTTCTTCAAATATCGGCCGTATCTTCCAAATGCAAGATGCTATTCAGATGGGGATTTCACTGGCTAACACAGAAAAATTTTCTCCCTTTTTTTCAAAACATCAAATTTGGTCACCAGAACATACTTTTAAATGCATTTGCAACAATAAGCCTTTTCCCCTGTTCGATAGCTCGAGCGCACGTGTTGAAAATCTACGGAAAAGCGAACATACCGCCGGACCTACAACAGATGCCAAGAAACGGCGTTTGTTACACCATACTTGAAAAGTTTCTTTAGCAAAAGCCAACAATTCTGGCACCCGGTCTGGGGGCTTGGCCCCCATTTGACAAATCCTAAAGTCACCCCTGATGCTTCATGAACGAGTTATGGGAATACTGTCAATGTAGAGGGAATACGGTCTCTCGACATCTAATTACATTTAATAGCGTACTCCTCGAAAATTCTAGGTCACCCGGGCTACTAGCACGTGACGGTTTGTCATCGGTGATATGTAAATATTGCTATTGCTAACTTATTATATTTGAATTAATATGTACTGATTATATTCTACAATATAGGGCTCTTTATTTTTTCTAATTGAACAGGTGGCCCATTACTATCAAGAACTGAAAAAATTACCAACTGTGTATCTCAATGAAAGCTCAACAAAATAAACAAAGTCGTTTATATTTTTATTCACCTAAATTCTCGACAAAAATCCTAAACAAAGCCCCCTTTTTGGACCTCAAACTTTTCAAAATATCTGCTTGACATCTTGATTATACGAGTTTCATTCTTTCTCCCCGAACTTGAGATCCCCGCAGCAAATAATTTAACAAGACCATCAACGGATAACGAGCGATTGGTTTCCACGAAGCTTTTGAAATATATGTCAGGTTTTGATAGGCAGATTTAACTTAAAGGGAAACCGAACTTGAAGATTGTAAGTGAAAGGTGTCGCCAATGTACATAAATTGTTTTATCTTTCATGGTGAACTTAATCTGTGTGTTGTACCAACATTGTCGTGAGTATATGTACCAGTGCTCACACGTTTGACATACTTTATAGTACTTGTACACGTAAGGATTGATTTATATTTTATTTTCACTGATTCTAATAGTTAGACATTGGTGCTAATGAAATATTTTGTACTCATACGTCTTGTCAGTCCTAATGTAATGAAAGGTGTGTACGCAGTGTTCATTCATGCCTGTATTCACAAAGAAAGTATACTTACACTCGTACTCATGGTATTTTACTCACATTACAAACAACAATCTGGTTGTAACGACGTCCTAATTGATACTCGACACAGATAACATACGTGGACTTTCAATTAATTCTTTCTTGAAAAAAGTTTTCTATTAAATAATAAATAAATATGTTAGAGCGAAATATCTTCAAATGCAATAGTGCAATCAAATGTGATGAATTGCAATTTCATATCACTCTAAGCCATTGCTAGAGGGAAGACTAGGGAGGATGAGGTGTTTGAGTATAAACTTGGTATGTACATGCTAGAGTGTTACCCAATGATATGGACAAGTAATGTCAACAAATTATTAACCTTAGTGAACCTAAAACATTCTCACGTGATATCCTAATATAGCATTATTGAACTCTGGTTTGCTTTTGTTCAAAATTCTATAACTAGCTTTCTTCTCGATGATCTCACGCTTAAATAATGAGAAAACATGAAAGGCAGGTGGATTTTACTCACTTTATATTTCACCATGGGGAAACTCCACTAACTATCTAGTTCAAGGTCAAAACAATGTAGACTAAAAACAAAGAAGACAGAGCATTTCACATCAGTGTGAGGACATCTCTTCATCTGTTAATATCTCTGGAACTACACATTGGAGTTGGTTGCAATTGTTACCAGAATGATTTGATTTACTTCGTTTCTCCCACGTTAGATTTACTCTTTTGCTTAAACCCTTCCTTTAAAGGACTGTGTAGATCGTGGAGATAGTAGAGATCAAGTCCATGAAAAAGAAAATTTGTAGGAACATTACCTCAAAATGTGTAGGAGCATTACCTCAAAATGAGTGGAAGCATTACCTCAAAATGTGTAGGAGCATTACCTCAAAATGTGTAGGAGCATTACCTCAAAATGTGTAGGAGCATTACCTCAAAATTTGTAGGAGCATTACCTCAAAATATGTAGGTCTGTGGGAGCATTACCTCAAAATGGGGTTAAGGGTTCACTCCGCCCAAGTGAATTTCGTAAACTTCCATTGTGAAGAGTAGAATGAACACTTTGTTAAATAGACACTGGTAATTTATTATAACATCCAGAAAATTAAAAGAAAATACTACTTTTTATGTATGTTTTTCGAGGAATGCTATAGGGCTAACAAATAACTCATGATAAGTTTTAGTTCTGCTTCAATCTAGACTCCCTGCTCTGATAAATATCCTTTACAAACCCTGAACAGAATATGTCAACAGTTACAATACATACCATCTTGGCAAATGCATCTTTGTAGTCTCATATAACGATTGAAGAATTCACATAGATGAAATCTACTGGACCTCATGACAGTTACTGAATTAATGATGAAAGAAAATCAAATTGAACAGTTCAAAAATATGGTCAAATAGTGTAGAGACAACTGGACCTCAGAATAAACGAGTTTGGGTCACCGACCATAACATAATCCCTCGGACGATTTGAGGATTTAGTGTTTGTAGCACCCTATTTAGAGACATATGGAGCAGGGTCAATGATCACTATTATCAGGCGGGTTGAGTGCCCTTAAAATATCTTCGGCGATCTTGTCTCTGTGCTTAGCCTAGCGTTAATTATTACACTATACCTCTAATGGGTTGATGTATGAGTCGACCGACTCACACGCCAGCGGTTCTGCGCTAACGGCAACTTGTGCTCGTCGATTTATTTGCAAGACGAACACTGTAAGGTGTTCAGAAACTGTAGTTCCGGATGAGAAGAAAGTGACTAAAATACTTAAGAAATAGCTGAACGCTGGAGGAAAAGCGAGGTACTCGGTCGTATGGTCGTTGAACTCGGTTTCATACGACAGCAATTTTTCTTTTTTTGAGTGGCACAATTTTAGCATATGCACTTGCCTGTCGGTGCGCCTGTGTGAGGATCCAACCCCGCATCGTTTAAGTCCAACTGGGTTTGATTTGAAATAGAACTGTGTATGGAAAAGTTATTCACTTATTTGAAAAAGGTTGTTAACCATCAAAAGTTTGTTTCATTTTTACTAATTTGCTGCAATTAGTATACTTTAAAAGGAAATGGATCGATGTCCTGCCAATGTTTCACTTAATTCTGTTTCATGTATTTGGATGATTGAAGAACAATTATCATAAGCAAGATTAATCATTCGTTATGTCGCCTTAAAGGTTTTAAAATTATTAAACAATTTACGTATTTTATGGGAATAAGAAGTTATATTTTCGACTGTATTCTCTATCCAAAATTACAAACAATATCTAAACAATTAGGTGAACTTTTTATTTCTTCTTCAAGCCTTCTAAAGCCAAAAATAAGAGATTTAGCTCATTTTGAATTTATGAAACATGGAAATGATGTGTCTCAGTGTTATATATTAACCCACGTTTTTCAAAGAATGCATAGGCTACACTTTGTATGAAAGGTCGCAGAATATGGACGGGTGAAATAAAAAAAACAGAAGCGAACCTGTCGTCTTGTTAACTAACAGTTCACAACGAATCTAGCGTTATTTCGGTGGTAATTTTATCCTACCGTTATATCGGTGGTAATTTTATCCACTCAGATGAGCCTAAATCTGGAACTAGAAAATCATATCACTGAAGTCACATGTCAGACTTCATTTGGTCCTGCTTCCATCTGTTTACGTCACACCATGTAAAATTTAGCAGCTCCATCTACTGACCTCACAAGTGAGATGTTCACAATCCAGCCTCCATCAAATAATGTCACACATTCGATTTCATTCTCCCTCTACTGACGTCACACATGAAAAGTCTAGTATCCTCTTATGGGGTTAACGTATTGGATATCCAGAATTCATCTTCTGACGTAACACATTGGTATTCCACCATCAATCTACTGAAATCCATCTTTCACTTTCTAAAGTCACCATTGGATATTTAACCTCTATATTCTGAAGTCTTGACTGTTCAAATAACTAAACAACTGCTACCAGATTCATGTAAATTAACATTTTAAACATCTGGGTAGCGGTTTAATCATTTCTTAATTTGTTTTCTTCCTGTGACAAAATGTCTTTACGTCCAGTAATCAGCTATAATGATGGGCAGTGTATCAGGTAAAAGACCAAGTGATCATTAATATGCCTAAGTATGTTGTTTCGGGTTTTTACATTGAGGAAACCAAACTTTTTCCCTAAAGGTCACAATTAAAGATTTACGGGCCTATTACGAAATACTTTACAGTTGTTTACAAATGTTCCAAAACTTTGCGTAGTGCAAGTAAATGATGTTCTAACTACTATTCAATACTTATTTAGGGGAATATGTGCACAATCTTGAGAAACTCTGTTACATTAATAGTGAACTTTTTAAGCTTTATAGGAGAAATTAACATTATAAGGTTTCGGACTTGGCATATGGTGGTCATTCAAATAGCCTTAATGAGCACAACCCTTATCCCTCATATCACGTGCAGGTGTTGCCGTTTTATCTTTTATTTGACCTGAATGAATTTGTGCACAAGGTAGCAATTTAGGCATAACACCCATCCTCTTTTAGCTTGAACAATTGATCTATCATTGTGGAGGAAACTAAATGATAGGAATCTTGTTAGCGTCCACAAGGTAATTGTCGTTTGGTGCCACAGATAAGGTGGCAAAGTTCCCCGAAATTTTTGAGAACGATGGGATAATCTGAAAAATCTGTGGTTGGACTTTTTGGCTGACCGTAAAGAGTTTTAATCAATTTTTGATGTACTGCATTCATCTTATGACTTTAAGGTTTGGGGACATGAAAATTGAATGGCTGGTTATTTTTATATAAAAAAAAATTTTAATACCCGGATAAAAGACACAATTCCTATAAAATTTTGACTACTTTACAGTTTAATTTCTATTTTACTCTTACCTCATGAAGAAACATCACCGTGCTTAATGTGCAAAGTTTTGACTTGAAGTGGTACTCAAATATTATGTCTCAAGTTATACTTTATTTATCTAGCCTTCCTTATAAGGACAGAGATAATATGCCCTGAGGGGTTTCATTTTGGAAATTAAAGTTGTCTGCTTAAAAAGTACCAGCATCACTTACCAAATTGTTGACTAGAAGGACAAACGAAATACCTATCCCGTACAACACTGGGTAATAATTTCATTCAGAAACGTCATACTTTGAAGAGGTATATTTTGAGATTTACCATTATTAAAGTTATTTCAACTGACCATTGATTGAAGGATTTTATTATGCCGAGTTAAAAAAAGCTCTTGGTTACTTGTCAACGGCCCTGCCACTTTGATTTTATAGCCTATGTAAAATGTATAAACAGCTGTATTAAAGTTTTGACACTGGTTGATGAATGACTGAAGCTGATGGGGAATTGGTTGTATCAGATAGTTTTCAAAACAATCATTTCCAATTAAAGCGTCAAACATGATAGCATACATCAGCAAAGGGTTAGTGCTAGACTCCCGACGAAATAGCAGTTTTTTAAAGAATTTTTGTGTAGCCATAAAGTTATTTATGGATATATCATAAGTGAAGGTGCTAGTGTTTTACACACACACAAAAAAACAGTGCTACGGAAGTCAATGAGAAAAAAAAAACAACTATTGGTCATGTCCAAAGTCGATGAGAGACGAGAGTTATAAGTAGTCTACTGGGGTTAAAGTTTACGTGGTACCATCCACTTAGCAACTTAGATGAGCGCACAGCAAGTAGCTAGAAAGCGAAAAAGAAAAGAAAGCTTCAAACCTTTTAATGATCATCAAAGGTTGTTTAAGTTGTCTAGCACTAAACTGTGCTAAAAATGTTGTTTTTTAAACCCCACCATTCAATGATCCAAGTGGGGTATATCATATTACCAACCCCACCATTCCATTTTCCAAGTGGGTTATATCATGTTACCAACCCTACCATTGTATGATCCAAGTGGGTTATATCATGTAACCAACCCCATCATTGAATGATCCAAGTGGGTTATATAATGTTACCAATCCCACCATTGTATGATCCAAGTGGGGTATATCATGCAACCGACCCCACTATTGTATGATCCAAGTGGGTATTATCATGTTACCAACCCCATCATTGTATGATCCAAGTGGGTAATATTATGTTATCAACACCACCATTGTATGATCCAAGTGAGGTCTACCATGTTACCAACCACACCATTGCATGATCCAAGTGGGGTATATCACGTTACCAACCCCACCATTCTATGATCCATGTGGGTGTATAATATAACCAAACCCACCATTGTGTGATCCAAGTGGGGTTTATCATGTTACCAACCCTACCATTGTATGATCTAAGTTGGGTGTATCATGTAACCAACCCCACCATTGAGTGATCCAAGTGGGTTATATCATGTTACCAACCCACCATTGTATGATCTAAGTTGGGTGTATCATGTAACCAACCACACCATTGTATGATCCAAGTGGATTATATCATGTAACCAACCCTACCATTGTATGATCCAAGTGGGTTATATCATTTTACCAATCCCATCATTGTATGATCCAAGTGGGGTATATCATATTACCAACCCCATCATTGTATGATCCAAGTGGGTTTTATCATGTAACCAACCCACCATTGTATGATCCAAGTAGGTTATATCATATTACCAACCCCACCATTCCATGATCCACGTGGGTTATTTCATATAACCAGCCCCACCATTGTATGAACCAAGTGGATTATATCATGTTATCAACCCTACCAGTGTATGATCCAAGTGGGTTATATCATTTTACCAATCCCATCATTGTATGATCCAAGTGGGGTATATCATATTACCAACCCCATCATTGTATGATCCAAGTGGGTTTTATCATGTAACCAACCCACCATTGTATGATCCAAGTAGGTTATATCATATTACCAACCCCACCATTCCATGATCCACGTGGGTTATTTCATATAACCAGCCCCACCATTGTATGAACCAAGTGGATTATATCATGTTATCAACCCTACCAGTGTATGATCCAAGTGGGTTATACCATTTTACCAACCCCATCATTGTATGATCCAAGTGGGGTATATCATATTACCAACCCCATCATTGTATGATCCAAGTGGGTTATATCATATTGCCAACCCCACCATTGTATGATCCAAGTGGGTTGTATCATGTTTCCAACCCCACTATTCTATGATCCAAGTTAGGTATATCTTGTTATCAGCCCTGTTGCCCAAGGTCGTTTCTAATGCAATCCAGGGGCGCAACAGGTGCCCCATTGGCTCTCACGGGTGAAAAAATGTTGAAGCAAAAAAGAAAAAAAGAAAATGCTTCCAAACAGTGCCCCCGGGCAAAATGGGTATGGGGCCCTAATCCTTCCCAACCTGAATCAGCTTTCCCTCACCTACACATAATGGCCACAACTTATCCCACATAGGTTACCAACTCAATATAAGTCTTCACATTAACAACGCTCACTTTTCCAAAAAGTCTAATGTTTAATTCAAGTAAACAGATCATGTTATGTTTAAATAATTCCCGAATTTCCGAATGACAGTGTGGGCCCCCTATCTGTGCAGGCTCTCGGGCAGTGCTCGGTTGCCCGACTGCTCAGTCCGCCCCTGCTTCAAAATGTGTTAAAATACAGCACCATTTTGCATCTCAGCTCTCTTCGAAAAGCAAGGAAAGCAATCAATTACTCTTTTTCCCCCTTTATTGAAAAGTCCTGGATACGCCCCTGCAATTAGCGCTGAAAAGCTACTCTGTGAAGATGTTTGAAAAATTTATTGTCTTTTAAGGTCAATGCTTCACCTCAAATGTACACCCATAGACAGTACTAAGAAGAAAACAGCGGACCATATCTAGTGAGGCCAATTCTTCATTTATATAACTGCTAAATAGTTCGTTTGTTGACCATGTATTGAAATTGGTGGAGTGGGGACGAAGAACATTCTATCGCCGACCAAAAGATTAGGGGACCACTGTCCTCAGCTTGTCGTCACCCGCGATGGACGTCCCTGTTCAATGTATAAGAACAATACAAAAATGCCTTCAAGAGTATCTTTGTTCTTACAATTGGTACGAAAGAAAACGTTTTTTCATCATCCAAAATTTAGTGTCAACCATTTTTGCGCTTGAAAACGTTTCGATACGTCACTCCAGAATAGAGCCACTGGCTTCTCAATCTGAAAATTGTTATTTCATTAAACAAATAATATTCGCTGGTAATAAATGGATCGTCCAATGTGCTCTCATCCTTTTTATTCTTCTGTTTTGTCAACTCGTTTTCTCATGTTGTTCCCCCTTTTTTCTTTAAATGTCATTTTCCCCCACAGGCCTACTCAATGTCAAAATCTGGATGGCATGTAATCGGCTTGTCAACGGAACACACGATCATTTTTCGTCACGTCATGATTATGTAGAAATCAGGACCAAACTGTTTACCTTATGTATAATCGGGCAGACCATTCAATCATGGCCAATACCCGATGGTTCCCGACATCATCAATCCAGGATGTTCTCTTTCGATATCCTACTTTCGCCACTTGTGAGCTTTAAAGCAATATATATTCGCTAGGAAGCTGTATAGGAAAGCTGTAACAACAGCCACACAGGGAGTCATGTACAAGCTTTGCTTCACAACGGCATAGCTCACAATTTCAAGTTATCTTGTGACCTTTTAGGTTTTCGTTCTAATATTTATCACACCGCCCCGGCCTTACACAACTAGGACCTAATCAACCTAACTATTGAACATCAACATTTTATCGTTGTATTTCCAGACGTTCACTGCTTCTGTTATTTGAATATGTAGCCGCCCGGACTTAACTTAAAATAATCAGAAAAAATCTTTTAAATCTTAGAATTTATGATTTTACTTATACCTACCTATTATGAAGTTTCACAAAATAATTGTTAAATTTAAGCAAGATTTGTTGAACATTAAATTAGCAATTCATGCACCAAATTTTCTGTAATATGGTTAGAAAAACATTGCTTCAGTTAGGATACAGGTATCCTAATTTAAAATAGGAGTGAATGTGTCTTCCCTTCGAATTTTCAAAAGCATTCAGTTCTTTCAAAAGTGGAGTCATATTTTATTCCTTAAATTTAGTTTACAGATATCCCGGGTTGAAGCATCTGTCGGGCCCGTGGAGAAAAATGGTATAGTATATAACTTCACTGGCAGTTTGTAAAATAAAGATTTCTATAACTTTGTACAAATAAGTCGTATGCACCATACATATCTCCCACCCCACCAGGACACACACAATTTTTACCATTGCTTGATCTGCAAATATATACGGGGTCAAAGTGTAAAGTAAGCTGCAAACATTGGATCCCTCAGCTGACTCAACTAACACTACAATAAAGTGTGTTTGTATAGCCTGCAATAAACAGTCGTTTCTTCACACATTCACTGCTCTTTGTTTGGACGCGGTATAACTACTTGATTACTTCTTCCACGTTCAGTCTTACTTTGTATTCCTTTTATGCTTTGTGCCATCCAGTACTGTTATCGTCTATTTATTTAACAGTTCTGTGTTAAGTCTCTTGTACCTCTTTAGGAGATATGAAGGATAAACTTAACCTAAAACTACAACTTTTGTATTGCTTTAACCTCTGTTCATAATATCCCCCTTGCCAAACAGGTCGGTGACCGGCCATGACGTGTACACGTGGTAGTTCCACTCTATTGATCAAGGGATATCTTCAGCAAGTTAATGTTGATGTAACGCCTTCTTCTTTCGCCTAAATCGTGCGTTTCAAATTTCGAATGTACGGTTTGGTACTTTTTTTAAATGTTTAGTTTCCTTATAGAAACTTTGATTTCAATTTATTCCATTCGATTCTCCGTTTTCCTTTTCACAGCCTTTTGAAAAGATTTTAACCCTCACCGGGAAGATCAATTTTCTCTTAAAAGCATCACGTTCCCTTTGGACTTTTAGGCGTATTTAGGATAAAAAATCAATTTGACTCAACTTTGGCAGAATTGCTCGATTTAGGTCAACCTTTTCATGTTGAGATATCGTGTAATGTTATATGGGTTTGTTTTTGTGTGTCATGCATGTTATCACGTTTGATGTCACACTTTAAATTCCAGTTTCGTTACTTGTTTTGTCAATGTGGCTTGCCACACCGCACTGTACTAGGTATGTAAATAGAGCACAAATGGAGGTCAATTTTCAAGCTGAGTTCCGAAAGTATGTTTCCCAACTTTTGTTAACGATTTCCTTGCAATAAGTTGATTTTATCAAAATACATTACACGTCAATCTCCCCAGCCGCATGATGTATATGTGTCACGAGGTGTAAATACATTCTGTAACATTCAGACGTGAACGAACGCGTATCAACTGACTCAATTCTCAAGGAGTAAAGTTTCCTTGTAAGTCGGTTGAGAACTGCAAGGAACAATCTCATTTTACTAAGTACTTGTAAATCTACTAAATTCTCAATATTGAGTCTTTTTCACCGGAATAGGTTGCTTGTAGCTGATTCCGTGAATAAGGGGCCCAACATGTGAAACTGTGACAAAATTTTGAATTCCAGACTTTAAAAACTGGTAAGAAATGGCCTCAGTTCAGATTACGTATAAGTGCAGCGCAAAAATTACATTATGTGAAAGTTTAAAAACAAATATTCTTGGAAATATCTATTGAGCAAAACTATGGTTTGTTTTTCGAATGGAAGTCGAAACAAAGAGTTCATATACAAACTAAAAGTATCCCTATTTGCCTGTGAAAAGGTGCATATAGTTGTATAAAGCATAATGTCTATGGAGAGATTGGATTAAACCTGAAAGTACCCTCATTAAAAGAGATACTTCTCGCAATTTCCCGTTTACCAGAGGATACTTGCTTTTGCAAAATTAGTAAGGCATGCTGATTTGAATTTGTTAAAAAAAGGCATTTTCAACAGTGACTGTTCATTCTTATGTCGAAAAATCCACGAAAGTAAAATTGAATTATAGGGCACTACCGATCACTGGAATTGGTCATTGAGATCGGCTGTTATTTCGAACATCGTCAAACCATTACAGATTTTGAAAAATGACTCGATTTGCACCAGAATATTTTCCTTTAAACTTTTATATTTACCTTCACTATTTTAAATTATAACAGCAGCAAAAACCAATGTTAAACAACGTAACACCAAATTTAGATTAACGAAATCCACATTTCTCGCTGACTTTATGAAGCTTATTGACAAAAAACATCACATTTTCTGACCGTACTTCACCCAATGCTGTACTAAACAACGGACATTCTTAAACTTTACGAAATGACAAAACATCGGAATCGGACTGGGCATCATAAAGTATACAAAACATCTGAATCTGACGGGGTATCACACAAAGGGACAACGAAGACCAGTCGTTGTGGGCTGTTAAAGTTAAGAGCTATGTAACGGCTAAACTGTAGCAATATAAAAAGAAATACTCGTGTACGGGGCACCAAAATTGACGTAAGGTCTCACGTGTGACTGCACTTTAGAGTGTCATTGTATCACATGAAGTAACACTAAGTAAACTAAAGTACTCTAAACATGTCTTTTAAATTGCATTCTGCAACAGTACATTTTAAATTTGTGGAGCTCAATAATTTAAAAAACTTTATGTTGGCCAATTTGTACTCGGAATTTTTTTCGCATATTTCAACAACTTTCTGATATACAGTTAGTTTATTTATGAGAACATTAGTCATTATAAAAATTGTGATAGAAACATTTTTCTACTTTTCAATGCTCTAATGTACTGACAATTTCAAGGTGAATCATATCACAAGTTAGGGTACGACACCAACTCTACTGGCGCCCTTATAAGTTATTGAGAAATCACACTTTGCTTTAATTTACTGCAATCAAGATGGCTTAAAGCCCAAATGTTTCATCAGTTGTATATCATTACTATGCCATACTTCGAGAGAAGAAAACTTAATTTAAAGAAAAACTCGGCTTGTGTTCATGGACCAATGTAATATTTAAACGTGCCCTTGTTTTAGAATATGTGTCAAACCTGTTTGCCAATACTAAACGTCTAAACTTAAAACATGGCAATGCTTTCATGTTTTGGAATTTTTGACATAAAACTCAGCTTTTGTACTGCGCTTACGTGATGAAAACTTTAACTTATATAAGAATCTGTATAATTGTATAAGAACCAAAGTACAACCTCAGGAAACAAGACTGTTGAATATGTACGCCCCTTTTCACGTACATACTCTGACGTATTACAAGTGCAGCCAACATAGATGGAGGAGTAATAAACGTCCGCCGGGCTTACAAAGCCAGTACATGCTTGCCACCAATTACGTCACCGGTCATGTAACCAGCTGGAAATTTTTGCAAAGTGTCATTTTTAAGACATTTTTGCAAAACGCTCTTTTGGCAAATTTTCACATGTTTATTTCATATTTTAATTTTATCCACTCTAACCATAAAGCATATGCCTACAAATTTCATTTTCCTTGTGTCATGCCTACTTTAAAGGACATGGATTTTAAGTGGCCAACATATCAATGTAACTTTGGTAAGCAAATCGAATGCACAACTACGGTTTGTAATCCTTTTCGAAGTTTTCGATCATCCCCTTCATAAGCGTCGAATTAAATTGCTGACCTTTTTTAATTTTAAAAGTCGTTTTAAGGAAAAGGATACTTCAAAAGAAAATTTAGACAGCATCGTTTGGATTCAGCCATTGTACAGTATTTACTGTACATGCTATGAAAATTGGTTGAAGGATTATAAAAAATGTCAACTTTTTGGGACGAAGAGGAAAGGGCTCACATAGGTACAAAATCAAAGTTTTGAGCCATACTAGGTCGTGGAAATACCAGAGTGCAAAATTATACCACTACCTTATTTAAATTACAAGTAAAATGTCGTATTGACTTTATTTCAAAAAGACGGCCCATAAGTAGCACTAGCGAAGAGAGATACGATACGAGCTTGTCATTCAAAGCTATGTAGCATTTCATACAGAGGGTTTGAAATTTTCAAAAGATTGTAGATCATCATAGGCGTACGAGGCGGGGGCAGGGGAAGACTGCCCCCCAAATTTTCTGAGGTGGAAAATTCGGGCAAAAAAATTACAAAAATTTGGGCTCAGAATAGGTGAAATTTCGGCAGAGATGAAGAAAAAGTGAAAAGATCGCCCAAATTTCTACTGATTCCCGAATTTTTTTGTCGAATTCCCGGAAAAAGTGCATAAATTTTCGCGCGCTAAGCGCGCGTGTAGTTATTTGCCAGTATCACCTCTATCAGACTTTTGAAAAGGCTCTGACATGCACAGTCCTAATCACTTCCATA
>WURT03072871.1:0-13359 GCA_009936505.3 Holothuria glaberrima
CATCGTTTGCTAATGTTTAGGCTAAGGCCTAATGGGGGAATAGATCGTTACAGATCACAATTTTGACTTTCTTAAAACTGGCAGTAATGCGAGGGGAGTTAAGAATATTGGTTGAGGCAACTGCTGATTTAGCCGATACCGATATGCAACCGATAATGCCATTATCGGCCGATACCGATAACATCGACCTATAATCGGCTCAACACTAACTGAGGGTACTACTTCTTGTAAGTCAACCTCAAACTGAAGTTATCTACGTATCCTATTCACTCTAAGCTGTTCAGCCTATTCACTTCCCTTCAGTTATTATATACTCACCTCAGTTTGAGGTAGCCTTACATGGACTATCTATACAGAGTGCAGCTGTTAGAAGAGAGAGAATCTGCAGCAAAATCTGTCAGACAATATGTAATCGAATGCATTTCAGTAATCCACTGAAAATTTGGTTGACAGATCTCTTTGCTTCTATTGTGGATATTCTGCTGCTATGACTATCTGGGGCTCCTCTCAAACCCTTAATAATCCTTAAAGACATACAGACACTCATCACCCCAAAGTACATTTTTGATGTGAGGATATCAAAATTCTCAATTGGCGACTGAACTTTGGTTGACATTGAAGTTTGAAAATTCAAAAGATGCAGAGTTGGTCACATTTCACACAGTGCAGAGAGAGTGTTTGGATTACATGTTTAACAGCCTTGTATGCTCACCAGGACATGACCTTAGGCAATAAAAATTGGTTTGTGTCTGCACAAGGCAACACAGTTAACAGATTATTCAAGCTGTGTTGTTGAAAGGATGGTTTCACATTTTCAAAGCAAGGACTGGAGAGCTAGAATGGTGATGCGGTGTGTTATTTACTTTCTTGTTTACTATTCATGAGGGATGGAGCTTCACTATAGTTTGGTTATCAAACTTGTATGACATGATATGTGGAAAGTAAATTTATAGGTGTGTGTAAGTGATATGCTTGAAGTAGTGAGACTTGGAGCCTCATGCACATGTCACACATCTTAATGAGTCAACAAGACAATGAGGTTAGCAAAAACACGAACAGGACAATTTCTTAACATGTAGTATGTATGGCCCATGTTTTCAAATTTTAGCATGGAACTGAACATGGTATAGGCTAGTGCCAATTGAAATAAAGTTTAAGATCAGAGTAGACTTAGTGTCAAAAGGATCAATTTACATATTTTCCTTATTCCAAGCAGGAAAGATAAACTCTATGAAGTAGCTGAATCTACCGAATACTCCTGTCAGTTTGCGATTAACGCGAATACAAAGGTTTTTGTACGTGTTACTTCAACAAACAGCCTTGGCTCTGATATGGTAGAGGTTTTTTTTGATTCACAGAAACAAGGTAAGTCCTCATTTTTTTGTTGATGGTACTGTTTTGCCTTTTCAACATAGGGCTGTTCTGCCCTTTTCTAAACAGTGCTCACATGAAGGGTGCCTATAAAGTAAGACCTTTCCCAATGAAAAATGTGAAGATTTTGGAAGATTCTGGACATTTTTTGTCTGCCAATTTCATCCCTCTTTTTGGATGAGTTTGGTAGGAAAAATCACTACTTTCCTAAGATTTGTCAAGGTTTAGAAGAAATGAATGTTTTATTGCACAATTGGCTGACTGTTTTATCATAAAATGGGGGTTTGTTTCATCGATTATAGCTACTTTCTGCTGAGGGATGGATTCAGTTGTTATTGATAGCATGAATAAACCTCGAAGGTTGTTATGGTTTCTGCTCTTCAATGAAGATAGTCAGGCAACAATACTGGAATGTATAACTGTCCTTGGCATTTTCTAATTGCAAGAGGATTTTGGAAAATTTTGTACGAAAGCATCCAAAAGCAGTAATTTTTTGACCCTACTAGTGGCTACATCATCCTATTACATCAGTCGTTCGATCAGTCTGTTGGTCAGTCTGTCTGTTGTTTGGCCAGTTGGTTGGAATGCCACCACAAGTTATTAAGGAAACAGTTGATTGTATGTCAGTGTCTTGCATCAAATACCCTTGAAGGTGCATGACTTGTGATTGCTTTGTTGTTGTTCACAAATTGTAACTGTATATTGTCTGATGTAGAATGAACCTGTCCCATAGACTTTCATGGTTATGATGTGTCTTAAAACTAATAGGTCTCTTGGGCTTGAAAATTTCATGTAGGTAAGAAAACTACGAGAAGTTTCATGTGTTGACCTGGTTTGAGGTTTAATTTAATGAATAATAAAATAACACCAATTTGCATCATTGGAACCATTGTAAAGTTGACTCTTGTCTTTCTTACAGTAACACCGCACCAACCAGAGAGAATCACAGCAAAACCCCATACCACAAATGGCAACAGCACCCTCCGTGTGGAGTGGGAAACTCCATCTGAGTGGGACAGATTCTTTGCTTTGGATTACAGAGTGCAGTTCTGGAGTGAAATATCCTCTGAAATTGAAGAAAAGGTATTCAAAATATTTTATGTTTTAAAAAATCATATAGTTTAAGTTTTGTGTGTATACGTGTATTTGTGGGTGTAGAGGTGTTGTTGTTCAAGATAAGGTTTCACTGTATACTGGTATTTTTGTAAGTACCGGTATGTACCACCAATTGTAAGGTACCGAAGTATCGCGGAGAACCGTACTTGACAGTACCATGAAAATATTTTTAAAAAATCCTACAACTGAATGAAATATTCCTGAAATATAAATACCATATCCATTAGATAACTGCCTAGTGCTTTTTTTATAAATGTGAAATGTTTAATAAGCATTTTTCACCTTTTCAGTCACAAATTTAACCTCAGAAATGTAAATGGATTAACTGTTTGTTTACCATTTAAACAGTGTCCATATTCCGTATAAACAGTAAAAATGCATCACTGGATTTATTGACCATGCACAACAATATTCACAATTTGCACAAGCTTTTAAAACCTGTAGGTCGAGATCTAGTGATCTTCTAACCAACTTCTTTTTAATTCACCCAAAATTTATCATTGAAAGAAACCAAGTATCGAGTTCACAGTCATTAACAGTACATTTGATATAGGACTGAAATGTACGTAAACACGGATTCCTTTGGCTGTAGACGTTATGCCAAATAAGAGATCGTGAAGTATCACGGGAAGGAAAATTCCGTTCCAGCATCCTGACGAAAACACTTCTCCAATGCCACAAAATACTATTTGTTGTCTTTCCACGGAATTATCCTTCCCAGAATGCCATTTTGATGTGCCCTCTTTCTATTTGGCTTAAGGGCTATGTCTGTTTTCTGTACAGAAGGTCAAGTGAAAGTGCACAATGAAAGCCCAGAAAAGTCAGTGCATTTGTAGGTCCGTAATTGTATGCAAACACTACGACACTAAGCTACACACCTGCTCTGTACTACAGACATTGACATAGATGTACATCGCAAGAACATTGGGCATGGTCTGCCTACTACTGTACTGTTATATGAAACACTCAAAACAAACACGTGTGAAAAGGCTAAGTACATGCATTGAAATATTGCAAGCTTCTAAGTATTTCTGTTTTACCATTCCTTCTGTAAGGGACGTGGGCTACGACTACTGAATCAATTTGTTAAGCCCTATTGTGTACGAATAAGCAGGTTTGGGCTACTGCTGCAAACGGGATAACAAAGGCATTGCATATTGTTAGGGGAATTAGTACTGGCTTACTGTGAATAGGTGAAAATCAATTCAGTCACCAAATTATATGCTATGAACCAAGAGTCACCGACAGTTTATTTTTGAAGCTAATTATCTGGTCATTGAATTGGCAATTCTACCACCTCTAGCCATCAGTTGTTGGTAATCCTGCATTCTGATTGGTTAAACACTGACCTGTTATTCCACAACACACTGTCCGTAAACATAAAGACTGAAAAAAATAGTTTTTCACACATTTTCGGTGGTAGAATGGGAATAAACCACATTTGTCGCACTATTATTTGTCGGACTATTATTGTCTCATAAACCGTCTGGACTCAAATTTGGAGTCTCGATGGTTTATTCACCAATAATAGTCTGTCAAATGCGATTTATTCCTTAAATAAACATCTTTTTTAAATGAAGGGTATCAAAGCAAAAAATGGGGGAGAAAAAATGCTAAACTTCCATCATTTTTCAATGGGAAATTAGTTCAAATGTTGTTTAAATTAGGCGAGGTTTAAACGGCCCAATGTTGGTTTAACCATTTTAATGTGACAGCCTTTGTATTTACTTGTGTTAAAACTGGGACTTTTTCTCTTACGGTACTGGTATTGCAGTATTTACCGGTACCATTTGTGGTGGTATTCATGGTACCAATTTTTGGTGGTACTGTGAAACCTTAGTTCAAGAGTGTGCTTGGTTGGTGACATAACAATGGATATACAAGTAGTTGGTTAATAATGCAGTTAGTATGAAAGAACAATGCATGGTCATGCTATTGTCCTGACAAAAGTTTTCAGAAGGCAATACGTGGATTTTGCAGATCTCATCTCCCCCACGTCCTCTTTCTATTTTGTGGTTAATGAAATTTCCCAATGTTCTTTTTAGCACGTAATGACAAAAGACCACTTTTTGGTCATTTGAAGTTTGATCTTAATCTTCAGCAACCAAAAAGTGCCATTTTGATTTTTTTTTTATTCTCTTCATATCATGTGGTCATATGACCACATCCAAATGTATGCTGCTAATATTCCCATTAGTAATAAGTTGCATGTGCTGAGAACTCAAAATCCTGTTGTGTGCCTGTCTGGGCGGGTTTTCTAACTTAGTTTATTAGAGCATGATTCATTGTCTCACACCTAGCTCTCCTGTCTTCTGTGCACTGAAAGGTTGTGCAGTGGTGCATGTCTAATCCTGAACAATAGTCTGTGTTGTACACCTTGCCAGCCAAGAGAGTTGTGGTCAAAAGTACCTTGGAAGCTTGTTTGCTCATGAGATTAAAGATAGCAACTCTGGGGAAAGGTGGAGAAAGCTGCAAAGGTGCAACTTTAGGCTAATGGGCCCTCTAGCGACATGTCACTAATATGAACTTCAGTCTTGACCTTTAGTGACCAAATAGCTTCACTTTCAAAATCATATCGTGCAGGTTTTATGAACATGTCCAAGGTACTGATACATAACATAACATGAATCTCCTATAGCCAAAATTTAACCAAAGTTAGTAAGGAGCTGACCACAGCTTATCTCGTGCATCAATGCCGGGTAATTAATCACCGCTCTGTGAGCCCAAAGTGCACTCACTTGAGTAATGACTTCTTGCTTGCAGCTGGCTGAGGTAACTGTATCTTTATCATGAAAGTATTGTTGAAAATCTTGCCCTGTGTGACATGGTTTAATGCATCTCTCCAGCTATCTTGAATCAGTTGTACATAAAAATAGGGTCAGCTGCTATGATTACTTTAGTGTCACCATAATCCTTAAGAAATAAATGTATACAAGATTTGCAAAATATAAATTAGTCTTTGAAACAGCACTTCAGTGTTTGTACATTTTAGTTTTATCCATAAAAAGGTGCAAGTTATGAATACAGTGTACCTAGACCATATCTTAGCTGTTTCAACATTTCAGACTTGCTTCAAGTACTTTAAAAGTTCATCTTTAGATTTGAATTTCTTGTAAACAAATAGACATCTTGAAATTCATCTTGATCACTTGAATGATTTGAAGATTGGTTTGATTTATATTTTATTTCATCAGAAAATCCCAGGTGGCTTTCAGTGGACACTTTTAGAAGACTTGGATCCTTTCACAACATATATCATTGAAGTATCTGCAAAGAGCTCAGTGGCTGAAGACCTCTACTGGGGGCAACCAGGGAGAACTGAAGCAACTACCTTAGATGGATGTAGGTCTTTCATGTTTTACCAACATAGCATAGCAGGATTCTAACTGTAGGCTTAAAGCCTTTTCTAGTACTACTTCTGTTGATCAAATTTTGTCATCTTGACAGGGTTTAAATCAGCATACTACCACCTGCGTAACATTAATGCCATAAGGAACTCCCTGGATGCCAAAACAACTGAGACTCTCATCCATGCTTTTGTAACTTCTTAGCTTGATAGTGGCAATGCTGTTTTAGCTGGTCTTCCAAAAAACGTGATCGGTAAGCTCCAAACTGTCCAAAACAGTGCAGCTAGAGTAGTGCTGGAGATAAAAAGATATGATCATATCACTCCTGCTCTTCAGTTGCTCCACTGGCTTCCAATACAACAATGCATCAACAACAAAATTCTGTTACTGATGTGGAAGGCTCTTCATGGCCAACCCCCTGGATATATCTCTGAACTTTTCATTCCATATACTTCCGCTGGTTATCTCCGCTCCCAAAATGCTAATCTCTTGGTAGAGCCTCGCTTCAAGTCCAGTTGCTATGGCGGTTGTGCCTTTTCCAGAATTGCACCCAGAATATGGAATTCTCTACCACATGATTTACGAAAATGCAGTTCACGTAGTCGTTTCTAGAAACATCTGAAAATACACCTCCTTCAAAGCGCTTTTGCTTTTGAAGTGCCTACAATTTAAGCGCTATACAAATACTGATTTATGATGATTAAGTACATAATGTGTACATTGCCTCACTATCAGTGGAAGCCCACTGCATGGTCAAGTGTGGTTAGAGCATTTGACTTGAAGCCAGAAGGTCGAATCCTGGCCGAGTATACCGAAGACTTCTAAAAATGGAACCTACTGCCATTGTGCTTTGTGCTCAGCATAAACAATGGAGTAGGGGAAACAAGCCAGTGAGCCACAACTGGAAAAAAGGGCTGTGGCTGGCCTGACTTAAACCAATTGGTTAGAAACTGAGAAGTAAAACCTCATCTAACTCACTATCAGTGCAACAACAGACCACCTATTCCCTTAATTTTCTGCAAACATTAAAACCCCTCATAGTCAATTGAACAGATGTATGTAATTCTCCAAGGAATGTGACATTTGAGCACAGCACAGCATTAAAAAGCAGCTAATAAGCTAAATATTAAAACTCAAAGACAGATATGTAGTATCCAAACCGGCAAACATGGGCTATGAAGCAGGTAGATGTTACATGATCCTTAATAAGCTAGCAGAAAGATCATTTTATACTTAATAAGTAAAAAATTATAAATTTTCTATAGCACCTTACATGAGACAGAGATCTCAAAGTACTTACAGTAGAGAGTAAAGCAAAAGGCAGCTAGTGCAGTGAAACACCTAAACAAAATAGTCTAAAATGAATGGAAACAAAAGAAGAATCTGAGATAAAGTGAAAATAAAACCTTAAAACAATTCAAATAATACAAAACATAGCTAACGTAAGAAGGGATCATGAAACTGGAAGCTTTTTCCAAAAAGGCAAGTCTTAAGAAGTGATTTAAAAGTGGTCAAAGTTGGTGCATTTCTAATGACATTGGGCACCATTTTGTACTAGTCAATATTTAGCCATCCAGATGGGAATAAATCTATGCTCTTTCAGGTATGAATAATCGATGAGAGGGATTTTTACATGAAATATAAAGTGTATACATTATCAGCAGAAAGCATAAAATTTAAATCATTGGGTACATCAATATCTTCGAGTGGAGATGTATACAAGGCAAAAAGAATAGGACCTAGAACACTACACCTAGGACTACTACAATTGAATACTACAATGGGACCTAGAATGCTACAGTGGGTAACCCCACACTCGGAAGGTTTATCATCTGAGATGTACTTGTAAATACTAATGCTTTGGGTACAGTCACAAAGATATGACTCCAACCATTTTGGAGCAACACCATTTATGCCAAAGCTATGCTCTAGTGGCTGGAGTAAAATGTCATGCTCAATTGTATAGAAAGCGGGCCAGTAGGTAAGGTCAAGAAGAATAAGAATACATTTTTTATAATTCTCTTCATAGAGACTAGGATGTCATTGCTCACACCTAGCAAAGCAGTTTGAGTACTGTAAATACTTCTGTGTACTCAAATTTTGAACAAAGAATAAAATTGGAAAAATAACTATTTAATTGGCTAAAACTGATGTTTTCTAAAAGTTTGTGTTTGAATGAAGGGGTAGAAGCAGGTGGAAAATTTGCTAAAATGTTGGGATCAAGTCTGGGTTTTAGGTTTCGATGAAAGAGAAACCTATGCGGTCATGCTGGCCTGTGTATGTATGGATGTGTGTATGGGTGTGTGTGTGTGTTTTTGACACATAGCTCGTTAAGACGGTATCTCAAGAGGGGAAACTCCGACATTTCTCATACTTGGTATATGGATGCCTCATACTGAGAGGAAGATCCCTATTGTTTTTGGTGGAGGTCAAAGGTCATCTGAGGTCACCAGAGATCAAACTCTGAAAACTTTTTTAACACTATCTCAAGGTAGGAAGCAAGGACAATCTCCATACTTAGCATGTGGACACATTGCATCAAGAGACATGACTGTATTATTTTTGGTGGAGGTCAAAGGTCACCAGAGGTCATCGGAGGTCAAACTCTGAAAACCTTGTTAGAATGATATCTCCAGATAGGAAGTATGGAAAGTAGTTATACTTTGTATGAAGATGAATTATATTAAGAGGAAGATCCGTATTGATTTTGGTGGAGGTCAAAGGTCGTCTAAGGTCACCAGAGGTCAATCTCTAAAAATATTGTTAACAGGATATCTCAAGAAGGGAAACGCCGACAGTTCTCATATTTGGTATATGTATGCCTCATATTGAGAGAAAGATCCTTATCGTTTTTGGTGGAGGTCAAAGGTCATCTGAGGTCACCAGACGTCAAAATCTGAAAACTTTTTTAACACGGTATCTCAAGACAGGAAGCTTGGATTATCTTCATACGTAGCATGTGGATACATTGCATCAAGATGAAAGACTATCATTTTTGGTGGATGTCAAAGGTCACCAGGGGTCATGGGAGGTCAAAATCTGAAAATCTTGTTAGAATGATATCTCAAGGTAGGAAGCATGAAAACTAGTCATACTTTGTATGAAGATGTATTATGTTAAGAGACAGATCACTATCAATTTTGGTGGAGGTCAAAGGTGATCTGAGATCACTAGAGGTCAATCTCTGAAAATATTGTTAACACCATATACACCATATCTCACGGAAGGAAACTCAGTTCTCCTTCTTGGTATATGGATGCCTAGTATTGAGAGGAAGATCCCTATCGATTTTGGTTGAGGGCAAAGGTCATCTGAGGTCACTTGAGGTCAAACTTGGAAAAAAATTTTTAACATTGTATCTCAAGGTAGGAAACATAGATACTGTACTCTTCATGTGGATGCATTTCATCAAAAGAAAGGACTCTATCATTGGAGGTCAAGGGTCTTCAGGGGTCTTGGGAGGTCAAAATCTAAAACCTTGTTAACATGATATCCCCAGATAGGAAGCTTGGATGCTCCCCATATTTAGTATGTAGATGCAATATATCAAGAGGATGGACCCTTTTAATTTTGGTGGAGGTCAAGGGTTATCTGGGGTCATAAGATGTCATACTCTGAAAATCTTGTTACAACAGTTTGTTACAGTATCTCAAGGTTGGAAGCATGGATAGTCTGGTAACTTAGCATGTAGAGATGCATTATATAACTGACTGAAAGTGTCATCATTTTTTATGATGGTCAAAGCTCATCTGAGTTTGCCAGAGGTCAATCTCTGAAAAGCTTGTAAACAATTTTTTTCAGAAAGGAAGCATATATCCTTCCCATATTTTGCCATGTAAATGCATAACATTAAGTGAAAGTGCCCCACTGTATTTGGTGGAGGTCAAAGGCCATCTGAGGTCGCTGAAGGTCAATATTTAAAGAACTAAAGAAATTTCATTACAGGATATTTTATGATTTGAAACTCAATGAAATTTTTATACATGGTATTTATTCACCAAAATTGGTTGATGTTTTAGTAAAAGGTCATTTCAGTTTGCCAGAGATAAGAGTCTGAAAAAACCTTATCAGCATTATATTTCAAGGTAGATATCATAGCGACTTCTCAAACATGGTGGGGATATTGGTCCAGAACATTAACATTGTAGAGCCTTATGTAGTTCTGGATATAGCTTAAGTCTACCAAAATGAGTTCATCGAAACCTCAATGCATTTTTGTATTCTGGTTGTAATAAAGGTCGAATGATAGCCGGCTCATGGCATTGAGGGTCAGTCCCTGTTGCAAATGATGGGTTAACGATGATGACAAAATCAGCTGCTTATTCTGATATTCACAATTCAACAAAATGAGTTGCATCTGATGGAGATGTGAAGATCATAGTTCATGGCTGAATTATGTTAGATCACTTCGTTATGGGTGGTTGACACAAAGTGTTCAAAAGTATGAGTATACTTGGACATCTTGTTTGTGAAATTGGTGGTTTGAGCAATTACAGGTTATTCACTTTTAGCAGTACTTGTCCAATGTGTAACTTGGGTCTGCTGTGTGCTGTTCAGAAGGAGGATGATGTTCACCATCCTGTGAACTACCCTGGGAAGTGCCCTGTAGTTCTACATTCTATTGGTTTTAAAGCCCATTAGTCTATACAACAGGGTTTCTAGATAGGCTAAATTTAGTACTGGCTAATTTAGTATCTAAATAGCGTCGAAAAGGGATGTGCAATATATCAGCAGACCAGAGGTTAAGGTGAATTAAGAACTTCCTTTGAAGTTCCTTGTAAAAGTTGTTTACCATTTGGAATTAAATATAGATTGGGGAACCCATATTTCTCATACAAATGCCAGGTTCAGATGCCCGTTTCAATGTTTAGTGCACTTGTCATTTGCTTGTTGGCTAACAACAAAATCACATCGATTATTGATAGGGCTGTTGGACTTCCAGTTGTGATAGGCTTATTTATGACGGTATGTATCGGCACATATGTGACAGTATGTATTTCCAAGTCATTATTAAACCCAATCAATATGAATGTAATATATTTTGACTTACCTTTCAGTAATAAAACCTGTGAACAAACTTGAATATAAGTTATTAATGTTATTTGAAGGAATTGTAAGTTTTGATAGAGTTACTGTAAGGTGTGTATCAAAAAGACCCATGTATGTCTCTTGATACCGAGATTTTCATTTTTTTCCACTGAATTGCAGCTCCATTTGGCTCTGTGTCTGATCTCAGCATTAAAAGTGAAACAGACAGTACCACAACTGGTTTACGGCATGTTGAACTTCATTGGATGGTAAATATACTTCCACTTTTTCAACATTTAACATCATTACTGGTAACACTTTAATTATAACCCATAATTTTGTCTCCAGCTTCACTAGAAATTAGTTGCCCCATTTTCCTTCCCCTCTGGATCCCTTACCCTTCTCTATTTTCTCTTCCAATTGTTTCTTCCTTTAGACTGCTCAAGCAAAAGTAAGCCATTCTGTATTTAAATGAAGTATATTTTCTCTGGTTTTAAACATAATATAATTTTCATGTGTTAGAAGAGTAATTGATGTTTATAGCATTCTGGTAAAATTTTCATTTAATTCCTGTTTGTTGTTCTTGAGACATTAACAGATTAGGTTATCAAATTGAAAGTGAACTTTAGGCAAGCACATGTGGCATCATAACAATAATCAACACAGTTTTTGCTTTTTTTTTCAATAACTTTACAACCCAATTTTTATGTCATAATCTCATGCCTTGTGAATCAATGTTAGGTAAAACCAAATTTCTCTATGATCTCATGCTTTTGTATTGTGAGTCAAAGGAAAGTAAGGGATTTTTTGCAAACTTTCTATTCCTCATAAGAAACTCATATCCCTTTTTATGTCAGTCATCACACTAGATTGAAATAAGAAGAAAAGAGAGCTTTGCTCACTGTGAGGAGATGGTGTCATCCCTGCTTGCTTCAAGTTCACTTCCAACTAAAAAAAAGTAACTTTATCTACAAATATCAGTGGAACTACAGAATGGAATGGAATGAAAATTTTACATGAGTGCCTACAGTCCCTTTGTCACTTATCAAAGATAAATCTTTGCTCAAATCCTTCATTAAGTTTGTCTGTAAAGATTTGGTCTGATGAGATTTGTCACATGAGTATAGAATATTCTTTGGCAGTGTTCAAGCTGATTCAAAACCTAATGTCTTAAAGAACTAGTATTACAGCTAAGCTTGTCACTTCAGTAATGATTTAAAAACAGCTATTTTCATGGTTGTCATGGTAAAGTATACCAAGGCAAAACAATGGTGCAAAAATTTGAGGAGTTGATCAACTCAGTTTTTCCAGGAGACCCTGCAATCTGATTATTGATTCCTTGCCGAAGGCAGGCAAGGAATCTATGCGATGGTGATGTCGTGTGTGTGTGTGTGTGCGTGTATGTATGTGTGTGTGTATGCACTCACAAACATGGCCTTAGCGGGTACCGCGACAGTCGGCTCGAGCTCCGCTCTCGCACGTCTTTCCCAGCTCATGCGGAGCTCGAAACTGGAGTAGCTACCCGAAAATTCGGCCACTGCAATGAGAAGTCACGCACGGCTGCACGTGCCTGCCTTGCAGCGCGGCCCGCCCCCAAGCATGTAGCAAACCTCGAGTACTTCGCGAGCAGCTTCGCTGCTTTGCAATTCCCTTGCACTCCCTACCGGGCCCTTTCCTGGTACCCCGTAAGGCATTGAATGTGTGTATGTGTGTGTGTGTGTGTATGTGACACCTAGCTTGTAAACACCATATCTCAAGTTAGGAATGACCGACACTCTTCATATTTGGTATATAGATTCGTCATGTTGAGAGGGAGAACCCCATTGTTTTTGGTGGAGGTCAGAGGTCATCTGAGGTCACCAGAGGTCAAAAACCGAAAACCGTGTAAACATGATATCTCAAGTTAGCAATGACCGACACTTTTCATATTTGGTATATAGATTTGTCATAGTGAGAGGAAGAACCCTATTGTTTTTGGTAGAGGTCAAAGGTCATTTAAGGTCGCCAGAAGTTAAACTGTGAAAACCTTGAAAATGGCTTGTAAACATGATATCTCATGATAGGAATGACCGACACTTTTCATATTTAGTGTGTAGCTTTGTCATGTTGAGAGGAAGAACCCTATTAATTTTGGTGGAGGTCAGAGGTCATCTGAGGTCACCAGAGGTCAAAAACCGAAAACCTTGTAAACACGATATCTCGAGATAGGAATGACCGCCACTTTTGATATTTGGTATGTAGATTTGTCATGTTGAGAGGAAGGACGCTTTTGTTTTTGGTGGAAGTCAAAGGTCAATTGAGGTCACCAGAGGTCAAAAGACGAAAGCCTTGTAAACACGATATCACGATATAGGAAAGACCGACACTATTCATATTTGGTTTATAGATTTTTCATGTTAAGAAGGAGAACCCTATTATTTTTGGTGGAGGTCAAAGGTCATTTGAGGTCACCGGAGAAAAAACTGCAAAAACCTTGTAAATGGCTTGTAAACACGCT
>WURT03072882.1:0-13359 GCA_009936505.3 Holothuria glaberrima
TCTACAACAGTCAAGTCGCTAACTGTTCCATTTGGATCAAAACCCTCTTCGAGGTATTAGCAGTTCTATTTCTCAGCTAGCTAGGTACGTACAGTACCACTACCACTCGTACGAATGAAAACAAATGATTTCGCAACACTTTAGGACCCATATGAAAGCGCCCTCTGTTGGTAAGACAAAACGTCGGCAGCCCCATTGGCAGAGTTGGTTCACAAAATTCATTTTTTCACACCTGTTGAGATTTACTCACATCTTGATGGTAAATGATCAAACCAAGAGATTCTGCGCATCTGACTCACAACTGAAATGGCAATGACAGGGTAATTAATGATTAAAATCATTTATTACAAGTTAGTGACCAGACACTTTTTACCATTATGTAGTAATCATGTGCAATCCCCCTCCACAAATACAAAATTCTCACATATTTGGTAACTGTAGGAGTAAACATGAGTAAAAAGGCTAATCAGAAGCATTGTCATGCAATGATTTCCTTCAAACTCGTCACAATAATAATAGATTTCAACTCAATGAGCCCCTTTAAGTTACTTATCACTTGGCGTGAAATGTCTGTATTTTTTCCACACTTTCATGCTTTCAAATTCAGAGAGGATATCATCGTGTTCCAACGAATTTAAAATGACACTTTCGATAGCTAGAATACCGAAGTTTACAATCTCTGTTGGCTCATCGTGGTCTCACGGGATTTCTAATTAACTTAAGTTTTGAAATTGACCTTTCAGCGCTGTAATTCGACACCATCAATGAAAGATCGATTTTCAGAGCAATTTAGGTAGTAGGAAAAGTGTCCTTCAAACCATTTTCGATGATCGCCCTAAACATGTCGGCTTTAGTGAAGTTCTCCCTGTGATGTCCTTCATGAATACACGTTACATGCTAAGAATTTAGAAATAAAGGTTGTGGATCACAATGACGACAGTTTTGTAAATTTTGGGATACTCTTAATGTGGGGGCCCCAAAATCTGGTGGCCCGGGCACGTGCCCCTGTTGCCCCGCCCTTTATCCGCTAGTGATAAGTCCTCTTCGTACAACCAGGGAGTTCCGCTGGCAACTCCCTGTTACAACATCCTGTGCAAGGGAACACTAAATGTTTCAAGGTTATATAAAAATCTTACTTTCAAAAAGAAACAAAAGTAGGTAATGTGAGTTGTATAAAAAAGGACATCGCAATTTTTTTGAGCAACCGACTATTTCAAGTTAGGTGAATAAATTTCAACATTTTATATCTCAGCAACGGAGTACGCTATGAAAATGGGAGTTGGAAAATGAAATTCATGTACTAACATGCAAAATATATACTCTTGTAATTTTACACTTTACGTGCACTTTTAATTGAAACATGAACGGTAATTTACGTTAATAACATTACGCTTTATGACTATTTATAGCAGTGGCGTAGCCAGACTTTCTTTGTTAGGGGGGCAAAGCTTTTCTCAAAGGGGGCAACCAAAATAAGTATATGAATATGTTTCTTCCTACACTTTTTAGGGACTTACTGTACTGAAGCCCATGCAGTGCAGCGTGCAACAGTATCATGTTTGCATTGTACATCACTATGGTTCGTACATGATGATACTCCAAAATTTTGGAGTAGAGAAAAGAAGCCGGTGAGCCAAAACTGGAAGAAGGCCGTGGCCGGCACGACTTAAACCATTTGGTTAGAAACCGAGCCGTAAAACCTCATCTAACTAAATAACTAACTACATGGTGATACTACATGCATGTGGTTTCGCTGTGCTTTGACCAATTAGACCAGGGCGCCATCATTTCTTGTTTTTTATGCAGTTAAGTTCGTATCTGTCAACTAGCCGTATTGATTAATTGCCGAGCTAATCATAAAAAAATTATCAATTTGTATATAATGTAAATGTCTTATTTTATGTCAAAGAAAACTCTTCCTGTTTCTTTTTTTAACACGTCTCTTGAAATTATTTAGGGGGGGAAGAATGTGTTACAAAATAATTCTGGGGCTGCCCCTCTCCCCATGACTACGCCACTGATTTATAGCACTAGCACTGTTTGATAGCATTACTGTGAGTTGTAATAATATTACGTTGTACTACAACTACTTTGTTTTAGCAACAAAGCAAGTTGCTTTTTAGTTACATCATATTTATTTAATTTAAGAGTCTTTGTATAAGAAAAAATAAAACAAAGGAAAGAAAAAATTGTTTGCTTATTGTGTGGTTTATTATCAGTATCGATAATGGTGTCCAGTAGGTATCAAAGAAATATCCAGGATGTTTGTGCAATCATTTCTGTAATTAAAATTGACATATTCTTTTAATTCGTTTTCATTTTGTTTTCATCAGCAACACAATGCTAACCAACCTGATCTTTGCAATTACTTTGGTGTCTGTTTTGCCATTAGTGGCTGGAAAGTGTATTATTATCATTGAACAATGGCTAGTGCCTCTAACTCAATATATTATCAACAGAGAGGACTATCATTTAGACTGCAGTAGTCTACATTTTTCCCTAAGCAGGATGATATTTTGTGCCTTTCATGTCAACATTCATATTATTTGCTCTTGACTATAGCATCTTCTCGGTGCCTTTACTTTTGGAACTGTTAATGTTCACATTTCATTCCAAGCTCTCTAGTTTTGTCTCATCTGACTATTTTTGGTAATGACACAGCTTAGGTACATATGTATGTAACGCTGATTCATTAATTTTAATTGATATTCATTTATGTCTCTTTGCTACAGTTACTGGTATTTTCCATGATTGTCCAGCATGTCAAAGCGGAACATTGGGGAAAGCAGCAACGATCGAATACAGTATTGCAAGTAATTTCTCCAGCGTTTATTGGCATGGGCCCAATGGTATGCTTCAAGTATGTTATGAGGTTGAGATCAAAAGTGAACACCAGTCGACGTCGGAAAATGATGATGAGTACGGTATTGATTTTGATGGCTTCGTACACATAAACAACGTTTGTTCACATCATCCAACGGTTTACCGAGTTGTCTTTAACGACGATGAAAATCACATTCACAAGAAAAGGGTTAGATTTCTTGTGTACCAGTAAGATATTTCATTTGCTTGAATGGGTTTTAAACGATACATTGTAGGAGTAATAAATTGTTTGCCTTTCTCTTTAGCCCATTTCATCTTCTTTATCAAGCCGGAGGATACAGGAGCTTGCATGATAAATTCGCATCTACTGCAATTTGTCTTTTTTAAGGATGTTAAGCTAGTACAACCTATCCAGTGTCTCACTCGAAAGCTGGGAAAGGAGTAATAGATGGAAGGAGCTGAAATGTCGACCGAACTCAGGGATGGGAAATTGCTTAATAAAACACCATTCAGGGTTGCTAGCATACTTAATCACCACAATCTACATACTCCTTGCTCGAAGATAATGGCTGATTTAGTATTTGCCATGCATTGAAATATGAACAGGGCTTACAAGATCCTAGGCTCACTATGAACAAAAGGGGATCAAAGTTTGGCAACTGACTTCTACCGTGGATAACATTTGCTTATTGTACCTAACTGTCTATCTAGGGAAATTCATGCTATGCATGTAATAATATATGTTACTGGGAAGGGGACAGGGGATACGGCATTAGTTTGCTACATGAAACAAATTATGAAAGAAAATAAAGAAACTGTGTGGCACGCAATAATAGAAACTCCCCAAGGGGATGTGAATTTTGTAATTTCCCCATGCCCCTCATGCAATCTCATTCCGATAAATGGAATTGTTGAGGAGAAAACTGGTTGTAAAGTTTAAAGAAAAATAAAACACTGCTCATTAATGTGAGGCTATGACGTCATATGTGCTTGCTTCAAGTTCACGTTGTGTTGAAAATGTTACAATTTTAACTGCTGATATCTTGAGAACCACACATTGAATTTCATTGAAATTTTCACCAGATCGCTTAGAATAAGTACCCCTCTAACTTATTAAAACGTGATTTGAGCTTAGACCCTTCTTTTTAAGTTTGTTGTTCTTACTCATTGTCTCCCATTGCGCAAGATTTTATGTCTTTCTACATTCTAAATTTGAAATGTATGATTTCTGGTTTAGTTTTCTTAAGTGCGAGATTCATTTACTTACCTCCCACAGACGTTGAAAGAAAAAAAAAACAACGGAGAGCGAAAAAGGAACGAAAAAGAATATTAGGAAAGGAGAGCAAAGAAAAGAGGAGGCAGATGCGGCAGAAGCGGAGGCAGGGAAAAAAGCTTCACTCTTAGAAAAAAAACTGTTGGAACATTTCCCACCTTGGTACCATGTGCAGTATAATGTTGTGCACGATTTATATGCCAGGCAACCTTTTCCCAGTATAAAATGTCGTACAAACAAAATTGGTGGCAGCCCAGATTGACATTATCCTCTCCAACATTTATTGTACGGAGGAACGGAGTGCAGGGGTACCAAAATTGTAGAGGGAAGAAAGCTTAAGGAATCTAGTAATTGAATAAAATTATGAATGGGGTGAATAATAAACTCAATTTCTTTAAAAGTTATTGAATAAAATTATGAATGGGGTGAATAATAAACTCAATTTCTTTAAATACTAGGCTATCACAATATATTGTCTTATAATCAAAGTTTCAGCAGCCTGGAACTTTTCTTACCAAGTAATTTCAGACTGGTACTTAAAAATTTATTAATGCAAATCGTTTTAAACTGTGCATTAATCTTAACAGTAGATATAAATAAACGTTTGAGTCTGTATTCTTATTGGAGTGAAAGACTGCTGAAAAAATATGGGGTGCTTTTATGGAACTACCACTGGCAAGGATACTGTAAAACCAGAGTCTTCTCAATTTAAGTTTTAATTTTAATATGAGTAGTTATGGCTAGAATACAGTGGTAAATTCCGGTTCTACGAACGGAAGTAAGCACAAAAGAAGTACCACAAAGCGACATCTCATGCAAGTTTACTCTTTTAAGTTAAAAATTGAAAAATTCTAAAGTATGTCAAGTTGAGAAGTTGCAAGCTTTGTCATTACAACATGAAGAAGACTTAAAAAATTTCAGTCTGTAACTAGAAGTTTGAGTGTCATTTTTTTTTTTTTTTTTTGCATTTTTTGCTTAGCTTTCTTGCTTGTTTCATTTTGCACAGCATGATTTGAATTGTATACTTTAAACTTTCGAAAGTCACAAAAATCAACAGGGGTGGTTCTCTCACATACTTGTTCATGATGATGAATGTTATGTTTTTTACATTTACGTTAGCTCGAGGAATGCATTAATCATGGCTGTAATTGCAGTGTCAAAGAGTCTTGTTCCCCGAAGGGAATATCTTACACCAGCAATACCGTAACACCTAAACATTATAGACAAGTCTGACAGCCCCACAAGGAAAGATACAAAACAGCAAGAAATCTTTTGACCTACCAAGTCACGAAAAAAGAAACAGAGCTTGCCAATCCTATATGGTCTCTCAAGCTAAGCGGCTGTAATTTGTTCTAACGCTGGAGCATCCTGGCACAGTCAGAAGCTCTTCTGGTTTTTGCAACTTTTGTCAAAACAAAATAACAATTTTTTCCTGGACAGACATAATTTTTTTCTACACTGGCATCACAGCCCATGCAACCACTCCAGCGGATTAGGGTAAAGTATTAGTAATAAGAACCAAAATCACTACTGAATTTGTGCTCGGAGTTTATAAGGAAACAAAACATTATTTTTGGGATCAATGGAAGTATCAAGGGTATTTTCTTGTTTCTTGAAATCATTTGTACAAGATTTCAGAGCAAAGAATCCCATTGCGCATAGCTACCCTGCTGAAAATTCTAATTGAGTTTAGTTGAACTGGACTGAACTTTACTAGTTCCATTTTAATTGGACTGCACTGGAAATTAGGCCTGTGCAGTTGAAAAGTTCAGTTAAACTGATCCAGTCAAGTCCAGTTCAACTTGGCCGTACTCAGCTTTACTAGTCCAACTTGAAAGTTCATAAAATTGGGCAAGTCTAATGAGTTAATGAATACCCACATGTGTAGCCTATAGAAGGGTAATTCAGATGTATCGGTATACTTCAAAATGCATTTGCAGAAATCCAAATACACCTAGGGTACATTATTGCATGAAATTTATATGTGCAGAAATGTGTCAAAATATATGTATTTGCTCATGTAGTTGACAAAACAACAAGATGACGATCCAAAGAGTTGCTGATTTCATCCCAAGACATTTTTTCGCTTCTCAGTTCTTAGTGAAGCAGATGTCTGTAATTTCGTATTAAACAATGGTTTGTTGACATCATATCACAAACTCTGATGAAGAGCACTAATTGATGGTCTAAGCTGTACCATACTGATGGTCTGACTAGTTTGAGGGAAGGCGAATCTCACTGTGGGTGCTCATTTTAATCTCGACATCTTTGATGTACTTACCCGCTTCAGTCCTGACAGACGCCTTTAATTGTGCTAGTTATGACAATGGTGCTGAAAAGTTTCAACCTAGCAGTATGAATTATTCAAGTTTCAAAGTATTAGCTTGGGAGGCGATTATACGTACCAGCATTTGGGTCACAGGTCAGGTACCCAATGAAAACAAACCTGGGCCCTGTTTCAAAAAGAGTTACTCTCGATCGTAAGTTTCGATCGAATAATTTTATGATGGATTAAACTTAAAGTTAATATGAACTCTCTATCTAGAAGTACTGTGCTATTGACTGGTAAGAAGTTTTACTCCAGTTTCCCTTAATTTTTTGTATGTATGACGTAATCATTAAACTTTGCTACTAGGATTTTCTCTGGCTGGCGGTCATTAAAAATGCGCAGGTGTCTTATCTCACAATAGGACCCTAGATACAATTATGATCAATGAACGCCTGACCATCAAAATGTCCAAAAAACTGGAAAACGCTTGTAGTTGTTGCCCATGCAGTAAGTTTGACGTCCAAAATGGTGGTACAAGAGAAACCCTAAGCTTTAACTAAAGCTTAAGATTTCTCTGGGTGGTACAAAAAAACTGGAACCATTAAGACGTGGCATGAAGAACCATATGCATGTGACGTCAAGTTGGAGGCATGTGCGAACCAGTTCAACTTACACCAACAAATGCAGACAGCTGATTTGTGGACGGGACGGGTATGCCCTTGAATCTACCCCGGGCATGTGCCTAGTCTATGTCGTACGTGATTTTGCCTCCAAAGTGACAACACGTGAAGTCAATACATAAGATCTATAACACGGTATCCCAAACTTTTTCTGGAGGCGACATCGATTTCAGGTAGCAGCATTATATCCCAACCCCAATTAACAGCGGCATACCCACGATTTTGGAATGGGGGTGCTGATAATTGTGGGAAGACTATCTACGCGGGGCGCCACCATCAGTTGGGGCGGAGCGTACTAAAAAAAGTTTGGATAAAAATACTTACTAGATTGCCGGGAGTCGCCCTTCCCAGACTCCACAAGAAAGTTCCTTGAAATGGTATTGTCAGTAAATTCTTGGATGGAAAACCTTTCTCCTTAATATTATTAGCAAACTGTTAAAATATGGTCAAATTTGGCAAAATGAATTTTATTACGTGAAATACTTACTGCGGAATACATGTGCAATACATTAACTAATAACAGGCATTTGGAAACTTTTTGCAAGTTTTTCACTATACAAAATTCTGATAAAATTTGTACATTCTGTGGATGTTAGTTTGTTACGATCTCGAAAAGAAAAATTCGCCCCCGGCACCCATTTCTTCTGTTGTAAACTATATCTTTAACAAATTTTCATTTAATAAAAAGAAAAAACACTGACGGCCTTTCGGGGGCCTCTAGCCAATTAATATACCCCAAACATGAATCACAGACTCACTTACGCACTTACTGTTTCTAGTGATTGCATTTGACTTCACAAAGTCTTGTAAGCAATGTGTTCAGTTAGTCTGTCGTCTCTAGCAATACAGAATTGCATACAGAATTGCTGGAAAAGTGATATTTAAATTACTATTTTCATTAGGGAGTGGTATATTTTCAAATATTTTCAGTCTAGTTCGTGACCCCACGATAAGTGCTTCGCTACCCCAATTGGGGTCCCGATCTCAAGGTTGGGAAACCATGATCTATTAGGATCCGTCAGACAGTGATGTACCGGTACATGCTATTGCGCTTATTAGTGCGCGTTAAGCATGCACATCATTGGGACTAGTTAAACAACTGAAGAAACACTGGTCACGTGAAGAAATCTGTAGTCCAACTGAGAGATACAACTGGAGAACTTAACGTGGAATATTCCTCGAAACTAAGGCCGATCTGGAGGTCATGTGATGTAATGTAACTAACTCAAGCCCCCTACCGCTTCCCCAGAAATGCGTATTGAAATATTGGATATAATGTATAAGCTGGGGAATAATGTGCATCCTAACGCGTACTAGTGCACCTTAGGGGCTCTTCATCCTCTTAGTGGCTGATTGACGCTCCATCATCATGCGTTAGCATGTACATCGTCAAGCTGAGGAAATGTGCCTTAGTTCAAGTTGAATGGGAATATCTATATCACACTATACGCAAATGAAGAAACGTAAATATAAGCATAAAAGGGCTCAATATTGTTACCCTTATGTGGCCCTATTTGGCATAAAAGAAACTACTGCCTGGGTGTGCAGGTTTTCTGTAATTGCGGCTTAGAAGGACGGTTGGGATATCTTTCTATATACGAGAAATAAATATAGTTCAGTTCTAAGTAGAAAAGTAGCATAAACTACGCTTTTAACAATCATCCAATTAACATTTTCGTACACACCCACAATCACGATACATGTGATTTTTTCTTCGAAATAGATGGGATTTTAGTGCCAAAATTCTAATTATGATCTCACAATAAAGCTGCACTTTTGCAAAGATAAACATAGTAGCCCGACAGTACGTCAAAATAACCCCTAACTCGGAGATGAAATGTTGATCGTCTGTAGATCCCAGCTTTACTCAATCAGCCAATCAAGAACTTAAAATGTAAGTGTGTGGCAATCGGAAAAATCCCTCATTAAACCATGCTAGCTTTACTCCGGCGATTGGTCTTTCGCACAAAATACTGTTTTCCCTTGGATGTTTTGAGACACTTAGAGGTTTCGTAACGTTTATTGCATGAATATACACTGGCAGAACCTGCCTTCCTGCAGTGTGATAGATTATGGAGCTGCCTGACTGAGAAAAGCATACCACCCGGGGTCGGAAAGCTAGTGCACATCCCTTTGCATGTGAATATCGGTGTGAACATAGAAGTACTTCCATGGTGTGGAAACAGGCTATAGGCTAAACAGGGAGTTTTTTACAGCTCCCTGGGCTAAACAAGGACATTTTCCCCATTGCATAATCGTTTGTAACACTCAGCTGGCGCTTTTTTAGCGCAGACAACCTCCTACTTGAATCCATTTTCTGAAGCAGGTCTAATTTCAAACCCTGAGGATTTTGAGATTTGTACGTGAAAAACGTAGTCACTGAACGTGACCGTTTATGCCGCTCCTGCTGGGTCCTATTCTAAGGCTTAAAAAAGCTATGCGAAACTCCCCTCTCTTTTCTAAATGTGCGTTATGCATTATTCATTGCGCTTAATTCACAGAAGTCTCGAATCATCCCATCCCACCACTCTTCTTCCTCAGTTGTTCCCGTATGAAACCGAAATCTGGTGTCTTTTAACCAACCTAACAAGTTCCTTATATGTTACATTTCACTTAGTTCAGATTTGTTGCCCCAGCAGTGCCAGATTTGCCTAATTTTTTCACCTATGAATTTTATAATTTCTTTTGGTGAAGGTTGCATTTGCACTAAAACACAACCTTTAGTTACAAAGTAAAGACTAAAATACCTACCTGAAAAGTGACAAAAACTTGAACAGGACCGTAGCCCGAGAAAGAGGGACGGGGAAGCGGCCTCCTGAGATTTCCAAACCATAAATGAAAGTTGGCCTCCTTTGGAAAACATTACTGAAATGTTGAAAATTTCACTTCACTAATTTTGATGTCAAGGCCAAAAGAACCCAGGAAATAGCATGTAGTAGTTCCCCTTTCCCCCACATTTTCCCTGGGAGGTTCCAGAACCCCCATCATGGACGTGTTTCTATGTGCGTTTCTCTTCCTGACGAAGGAGCCATTTTCCTCTTACAAGATACACAGCTTGAACACAGCTGCATATACGCAGCTGAAGATAAAATAGTCTATTACTACTTTAATTGTAAGCTAAGCTCAGTAAATAACGTTTAATTTAAAATCAAAGCTAAATTTGTCTTTAAAGAATAAAATCTGAATGTATGAAAATAAAATAGAATAAAAAAGAATGTTAAGATGCAACTTACAAATTCTAGAATTTATCATTTTCCGCCATCTGTGGGGTATTTTGACAGAACATTTTTGGCAAGGTCTACGCTACGGCTCCTCCAGGGGCGAAGAGAGAGAGAGAAACCCGCACTAGCTACCAGCCTTGTGTGGGTGCCAACTTTAACAAAGATAACACTATTTTTGGATCTGGGAGACCTTAAAACAATTTCTCTAAGAGCAGTGGTTTGACTCCTCCCTTAAAGATCTGTAGACATGTTAATGTGATGCTAGCTTATTTAGTGTAAAAAGCTTTAAAATGATAAAGATAGCCGCAATTCCCATTAAACTCCATCAGATATTGACCATTTACAAGACAATTACTGTTTTTCACCTACATCATCAATAAACATGAGCTACTTCTGCAAATTTGTGACGTACAGAGAGGGACCTGTCAACTGGGTGTAATGTTATCCTTTGTAAGTTTAGCCTTCATTCCAAGGACAGCTGTAATTTTGGGATGCCCAGAGGAGTTTGTTTTGGAAGTGGCTATTTAGTTCTTTGAAAACATCCACATTTAACACCAAACTAGAAACTAGCTATTAAGTAAATAACAGATAATTTATGAAGGAATAATAAAAGCAATACAGACACTGCGTAACTCTCCACATTATAGTTTTGCATAGCTAATGAACAATTCCCACAAATGGTCAAACTTTGAAGAGAAATATTTTGAGAACGGTAAAAGATATTCAAATCATTCCAACGGATTTTTGATCAGGGGATCTTAATCTAGCTATGTTGAGTACATCAACTGAATTTATTACATGTCCACAGACCTTTAAGGCAACATCCCTTTCAGGTACATCCTACGTGAATAGAAAATCGCTAAATAATGAGAATTCCTAAACACAGATAACTTCAACGTTTTGGGAAGCTTTGCCACATAGACACAAATCTCTAAAACTGTAGAGGTATTGTATCCTTCTCTTAGAGAACAATTCCTGCTAACGCCCAGCCAATAAATAGGACAGGAAGAACATGGCACTAAATAACGCCAATTTGTAAAGATATAATCAGTTAAAAGCTGTGCTAACAATAGCACCAATTTTTTACAAAAGCCAGGCCTACTATGTACCCCTCCCCCTCTGTAGCCTTCATAAGGATGGCACTTATCCACATGTAAAAAAGGAAGGGTTAGCTAGGTTGTCACCAGTCTATAGGCTATTTGATACTCCACTTAGACGGTGTTATAGACTTCCTCCTAGATATTTCGCCTAGGCTGCGTCCCTGTTGAAAGTTTGCACGGACCTACAATCGTTTCCGCGACAACTCATGGTGGTGCTCTACATAGATAGCAAATAGGAGTCCCTCACAAAAATTTCCAGCCGCCAGAGTCCCCCAACAAAAATCTTTGCTACGCCACTGGTTGTATCAACTAGAGGTTCTAGGGAACTTAGCTCTTACATTCTGCTTCTCCAGTTCTTCTGACCATTAATTTGTAAAAAAAAAAAACAAACAAACAAAAACAAAAACAAACATTTTTATCATGGGTAGTAGGCCAGTAAGTATCTCAAGTCATAGGCCTACCTTCATCCTGTATTGACATTAATTCAAGTTTCAACTTCGGATATCTGCCAACTTTTCAGTGATGACCTGTGCAGGTCAGTGAAATATGATATAGGTGTAGGCTATATTGCGTGACAGACAACTCAGATTACAGAAGAAGTAGCATTAAAATCAGACACATAGCAAAATATGGTCTTGGGCAAATGAACTCAGTACAGACTATATCTTCGAAATCTTCGTGTAGCTATTAACACACTTTTTAATTGGAGAGGGGCTACAAGTAACTAACTTGGTTAAAACTTGGCGATTAAAGGTGCTTTAGTGCCCCGCCCCCGTTTTATTTGTAGGTACTAGAAATTGGTCTCATGTGCCAATTTAGTCTTCCTACCACCCTGCTTATGAACGACACCTAAGTTTTGTTAACCTTTGCAAATCTTATAGGGGTCCAAGTGATAATATTATTTTGAGAATACGCATTTGAATAATCGTATTCACAAACACTATGCTCACATGCATATCACATTGTATGTGCCAAATCTTTTTTACGCAGTAACTACGCCTAAGATTTGCCTTTTTTGTCTAAACTTCATACTTCTTGGCAAAATCTAAGGTAAAACACAGTTTAAGAAGACAAATTTTATCAACGAACGTCTTTCAGGTGGCAGGAACTAACACTGCTAAGATCACTTTAGCATATAATTAATGACATTTAAATTATTTATGAGCTACAATCTTTCGGTTGGTCTCTAGCACAAGGGGTTCCCATATCAGCTGGAGTTCACCTCTAATTGCATATTTTTTATTTGTAACGTAGGCGCTGACTAATACATTCCAGACGCCTTTAACATGTGTTAAGATATGGTGATAAAATGTCTTTTTCAAAATGCAAGTCATCAGGTTTCCAACAGAACAGGTGGTTTTTAATGTGTAAACCTGAAACTCAGGACTTACGTTTGGAGTGATCCTGTTTTCTGAACGACAGGTTTTCATCATCTTTTTGTCAAAGATAGTACGTATGGTTAATTGTGCTGTGGTACTGAAACGACTTTATTTACCAAAAAGATTTTTAGTATTAGTGATAAAATCGTTGACTTAAAGTCAGTTTTTGAAAATAACCATAGCTTCATCTTGTAAAGACCCTGATGTACACTGCGTAATTTTAAGCAAAACTACCCACACACATATAGTTGATAAGCTGTTATCGAAGTAAGTTAATAAAATAATACTCTGATTTCTACACCTAAGTAAATCAAAACTCATCTATCCAATCTTCACGTGATACTATGTGTATTAAGAGTTGAATGTCATGAAGTGTTTGTGTATTTTAAAAGGAGCGTTCAAGCAAAAATTTACTTTTCATATGGGAAAGAAGAACTAAATCCATGCATTTTTGTAAACTTTCATTCAAATCGGTCATGTATTACTCGAGATATCAGCAAAAGAAGTTACTGCATTTCTGACCCAAAGTGAGCTTGTGGCAAGTGGGAGTTATATAACTAGTCAGCTCCCTGATATCACTTCCTCACATTGATAAGGGATGCTTTGTTTCCTTT
>WURT03072924.1:0-13356 GCA_009936505.3 Holothuria glaberrima
GTGAATATCTGATCTTTGCGGTTAAAAAATCGGCCAAGTCATGACGCCCAGTTTCAAGGGGCGGATTTTTCTAATGTGACTAAACAGCTTTTTTCATATTTAAGCTTAAATCTCCTCCATCTTCCTCATCAGTTATTTTAGTCCACGTCGTGTGCCTCAAATGGTCCACGGGCCAATACCTGAGAACCAAGGACCGAGTTACCCTCCTTTCCGCCGTTATACAGCTCCCGTTATTACCACGAATTACATCACAGTGACATTACACATAAGAGAAATGTATACCGTTTAAAAATATTTCTGGAAATCCATATAATAGGGCTATCTATGACAGCACTTTTTCCAATTGAATTGTGTTTTTAAAGCCAGACTGTAACCATGAAATAACATAGAGAGTATGTTTCTTTATTTTTTTAAGTTTTGATGTAACTAATTTTCATAAATCAACTGCAAATTGAATAAGATAATTTTCCTGTTTTAGTAACTTTAATTTTATGTTTATTTATAGCCGACTGTTTTTATATCCAAAATTTCAATACATATTAATATTTATTGCTTTTTATATCCTTTGTTTAGATTATTACCTCATTTAATGCTGCATTCATCTAGCCAAATATTTGCTCTGCCGCTTGGAGTGTTTTACGAGGGCATGTTTTTTCCAAAGTTCCCTCGACTCTGGGGGAAGCTTGAGCCTGAGAGGTGGAATTAGGAATTAAACGTTACTTCCGACTAAGTTCTGCTTCCCAAAGGATCGTCGTCCCCGAAAGGACAACAAACTTAAGTGACCAACCGCTCGAACTTGGGTTTGTCATGCGTGGCTTCATTCTCATCTGGCTGAAAACCAAAAATATTTCACATGATCGTAGTTAAGAGGCCGATTGTTTTTATGAGGTCGTTCTCCATTAAAACACCCCGGGGATGCAATCATGCCATTTTTTAGGCACTAAATTCTTTAGGAACTTTTTTATTGGAAAGCCAACATTACTTGTGCAATGATATAATTCTTTGCAAATAACTACTACAAATTTGAAATACAAATATATCGGCTTAACCATTTTCAAACAAGGTACATAATGAGTTTATTAGTTCCTGATACAAAAAGAAACCATTAGGCCAAGCGGTGGCAATTATTTTTTTTTAAGAAAAATGCTTTCAAAAATAAGCTACGTCCATTAAAGAGTATAATGTTGCATTACATCATACAGCTGTAACAGGCGCGTAGTGCTCACGTGACTTAATCCCGGAGATAGATTCGGGAAGGGGATAGAACTGTCCTTGGAGTGTGAAACAGAGTAACGTTCAAAGTGGATAATTTTGCAATGCATGGTGAAGAAAAGATAAAAGTTGGTTACAAAATACCGTTTTTTTTAACGCGTCTTCGCGCACACTTTTCATATGTGCTCATTCATTGTTACTTTATACGTAAATAACAAGACAAATCATCACCAGGTGATACTTCTGGTCCGTGCAGTCTCCAACATTCAATGTCATTTAAATACGGTGAATGAAGGTATTATTACCCACGAATTGTTATAAACTCTAGTTCGAACTGTTATAAACTCAAGTTCCTTGCCTGGGCTCTGCCTTTTCGTATGCAGCGAACCTATTTAGGGCCCCTTGTTGGCGTGCGTGCGCACTATGGGGAAAGCTTGTTGCGCCCAGTGGCTGTCTGTGGCCCTTGGTTGGGTTGTAACTATCAAAACGGCCCCCTTGACTTTTTACAGTAAATTATAAGATGTTAAATTAGCTCCAATCAAGTGCATATAAGCACTGCATTTATAAAGCACCCGTGGTGATGATTTGATATCTATACCTTATCAGTGCTTAAAATTAGTACCTTATAATTTGTTATATCTTTTTCTAAATATGTGAGAAAAAATCATTTCTGTGATTTTTATAACTAAGATTCGATGTTTTTCATAATGAATGTCAATTCACTTAATTTTCAAACAGGGATATAAATATGCCGAAAATTGTGTAAAAAACTGAAACTTTTGCAGAACGATATGTTTCAAAGATTGAACATTTTTGGGATTTTATTGTACGAGTTTTTTTTAGTTAGAGAAGGATTTGCGAGAATTTCAAGTTTACGGTTTCAAGTTAATTTTCAATACAAGAAGAATTTTGTACATTATGTTTATAATATCATGCAAGGACAGAGAATGTATAACAATGAGCAGAAATTTAAAATATCAAAAGTTGGAAGTAGAGCAACCAGAAATATGTTTAAAGTTTTCTGATCTAAGAGCGATTTGCGACAAAAATGTTTAAAATAGATTCATCATTCCGTCAGAAACACATCTTACCCTAGGCCTACCTGCTACAGAAATCTACAGATTAAACTTTGTATGGGGCTCATTTTAAAATTTTTGGGATAATTTTCGGAGTCGAGTGAGGGGGGGGGGCACGTGCCCACATGCCGGTGCCAGTCTGGGACCATTAATACAGGGCGGCAGCGAGCGGGGGTGAGGGGGTGTCACCCTCCAATATTTGGTCGCCGTCGGAAAATTTTCGGTCTGTCGGCAAAAAAGGGAGAGGGGAAGGAAAAGAAGAGAAAAAGAGGAGTGGAGGAAAAGGAGAGTGAAGAAGGGAAAGGAAAGGGGAAGGAAGGGATTGAAAGGGAAGACCGAGAATGGAAAGAAAAAAAAGAGAAAAAGAAAAAGGGAGCGCTACCAGTCATTTCGATTTTCAGCTTTTCATCTATAATTGGATCCTTTCAAGTTGAAGGCCCGTCGGCAAATTGATCATGCATGTGAAGGCCCTATCAACGGCCGTCGGTGTAATTGGACGAGTGACCGACTCCGTCGGCAATTCAGGAAAAGAAAGGGAAAGGCTTACGTATATTTCGGGTCATACATTCTTGAAAACTATTTCTGGACATTATTCCTCCAGGGGTGGCGCCGGGGGACAGGGGGCTACAGACCCCTCGTCGGGGAAGTCTAGCCCCCCTCCCGTCAGGGCAGAAAAATGGGTGACGTCGGGGAGCAGGAACCTCGATTTTCTTTTGTTTTGAAAAAAAAAGCAAAAAGAAAAAAAGGTCCTCGAAAATTCAGGTAGTACAAGTATGCCAACAGGAACTGAACTGGAGTGAGTGCGAAAAAGCAAAAAAAAAAATAAAAATAAATAAATAAATAAAATAAAATAAAATAAAAAAAATAAAGGTCATCGAAATTCGGGCTCAGCCGGCCCAGCCCCCCTGTCGGGGAACCCAGCCTCCCCGTCGGGCAAATCCTGGCGCCACCCCTGTATTCCTCACTTTTATAATCACCATGGAATCATTAGCGACCGATTACCCATGGAGAGGGTATCCTTATAGCCCGTTTTCTAAACCCTAACCCGACTTCGAACCATAGGCGTAGGAAGCGGGGCGGTGGGGGAACTATGCTTCCGCCCCCCATAGAAAAAAAATTTGCAGTAATTTGACTTAAAATTTGTCCAAAATGACGCCCCAAATTGCATCTAAAGACCCTCAAATATCCAAAAATTTTCTAAAGGGGACGGGCACGCCCCAGGACGGAGATCCGAAACAAGGCTCAGCCGGCCCCTCAGTCTCGAACAGCTTCCTACGCCTGTGCTTCAAACACATTTTGCAAAAAATGGGCAAAAATAATAAAAATGAGTACCGCGCGTGTCTTTCCTTAACACTGCAAAACTCAACTTTTGAACTCCAAAATGTAACAGACGCAAAACGCATCCTGGCGTTCAAAGCATATTTTGAACGCTAGTGTTAAGATTCTGAACTCTTTTTCACCATTTTTGAACGCCGGACGCCTTTTTGAACAGTTACCGTATTTGAACGCCTAACGAGTCTTGTGTTCAAATGCTGAACGTATAGTGTTCAAATGCTGAACGTCGGGTTAGCTCCTGAAGTATAGTGGCTTGACGGGAGGAGTAGCCTCACACAGTAAAATTATTAGGAATCTTTGCATTAAGTTGGATAATGTATTGTGAACCAAGTTATGCCTATCCTGGAGACTTATTCTTTTACACAGAGATATGCTTAGACCTAAGAGCTTCAGGGGTCCCCACCAGGGGCCCTAAGGTGGGCCCCTGGACCCCAACCGCTTAGAAGTATAGTGGCTGTCGAGAGGAATAGCCTAATATATACATTAAAATTATGGGGAATCTTTTCATTTGATGATGCATTATGAATCAAAATATATCCATCCTGAGACTTAATTTTTCGTCCAGAGATATTCAAAAACCTCAGAGCTTCCGGGGGCTTCGCCCCTGGACCCCCACCAGGGGCCTTAAGGCGGGTCCCTGGACCGCAACCGCTTAAAAATATAGTGGCTTGACGAGAGGAATAGCCTACATTAAAATTATGGGGAATCTATTTGCATTGGATGATGCACTATGAACTAAAATATACACATCCCTGAGACTTAATTTTTCACCCGCGAGATATGCTGAAACCTCAGAGCTTCCGGGGGCTTCGCCCACCCCTGGACCCCACCAGGCCCTAAGGCGTGACCCTGGACCACACCACTAAAGCTCGCGCTTCGCGTTCGTTTTCACGCTACGCATTAACAGATCTGTCGGCAAAACATAATCTCTCCACCCTAAAGGTTACAGCTTCGCTGTATGCCCTTCATAAAAAGGCTTTTATAGCTTTTTTGATTTCCCCTCAAACATTTTTATATTAGTTATGTTTATTGTTTCAATTATGAAAGCTACTATATCAATTATTGGATTGTATCATATTCATCATGCATTTATATGTCGACAATCGGTTAAAATAAAATTAGATTGATTCAATCGAATTGAAAAGATTTCGGAACTCGAAGACTGTTTTTCGAACCTACTGAGCTTGAGAGTCATTTAAACAAATATTTAACTAGGATTTCCTGATCCGATCTTGTAGACTGCAAAACCAGAAAAATTCCGCTCACTGACCCTGGAACGCCAACATTTATAGGCTTCGATTTGTCACCGACGTGACTGTATGCGTTTCTTCCTAGCTGCTCTAGTGCCTACCGAGAAATCCAAATTGGCCTATTTGGGTATGAATATGTTTTGAGGTGGTCTCATTCCTAGAAATCAAGTTGGCGGCGCCACTCAGCCTGCATAGGCCCTAAGTATATACACATAGGTGTACGAGACGGGGGCAGGGGGCAGACTGCCCCCAAAAAAACTTTCTGAGGTCGAAAATTCCGGCAAAAAAATGACCAAAATTCGGGCACAGAATAGGTGAAATTTCGGCAAAGAAGAAGTAAAAGTGAAAAGATTGCCCAAATTTTTTACTGAGTTCCCGAATTTTTGATCGGATTCCCGAAATAAGTGCAAAAATTATCGCGAGCTTCGCGCGCATGTAGTTCTTTGTCAGTATCACCTCCATCAGACTTTCGAAAAGGCTCTGGCATGCACAGTCAGTCCTAATCACTTCCATATCCAAATTTCATAAGATATGAGTAAACTTGCTAATGGTATATTTAGTCTAACAATTTACTGTTCACTTACTTTGAGCAGTGTGGTTCTGATTTACCCCCAAGAACTGAGTAAAAAATTCACTTAAACAAGCAAGATGAAAAGATTTCCTAAAGAAGTAGAAATTCTTGGAAATATATCCAACTCAAATTTAGCAATAAATGTAGCACCATTTTGCATCTAGCCCACCTTACGTGAGCAAAATTTTTCTAAAGGGGAGGGGGCCCTCCCCTTAGACCCCTCCCCAGGGCGGTGATTCGCATAATGTGAAAACCCCCCGTTTTTGGAGATGGAACCACGCCTTTGACTTGGGGCAACTTTTTGAGATTCGGGCAAAAATTTTCTGCCCCTACCAAATTTGAAGAGTCCCGTACGCTTATGTATATACACAGCATGTTCGTGCGATTAATTTTGTTTTTAAAACTTTTAACACTTCCAGCAGTGACAGCTTCAAGAGGCAGGATATTCGGGGGAGGGGACACTGACACTGATTTTGTACGTTTGTACCTTTGAACAGAAGCGGACTTTTCCTACCCGACCCCTGAACTCCTAAGCTTTACGGCATGGGCGGCGATCTCGGGGAGACAGGGGACATGACCCCCTAGTAATATTTAAGTTTTGGCCCATTTATTTTGAATTTTTACACAGAAATAGATTTGAAAATAGGTTCATGTTCCCTCAATATTAAGAACAAATCGTCGCCCTTGCTTGTCAGAAACTTCGAGGTGCAATCATAGTCAATTTGTGTACATTAACTAGGTGTGAGGTGGTTATCAGAACACAAAGCCTGAGCCATTATTTTTACAAAGCACTTCGCGGTGCCTGGGTAACCTCGCCCGCTTCACGGACGTGTATTACTCCTGCCTGCACCTATATTGGCTTCACTCGTAATACCAAAAGAGTACAGTGTATGTTCGACAACTGCTAAGAAGGTGAAACTCATCACGTACAGCGTAGCGTAGCGTAAACTACCACTACCACATAATATTACTATGGTAGGCCATCGCACCCATAACGCGATATACGCTACGCGAAGCGTATTGTTGCTTCGCGAAGCTTTTTTCACCTACGCGAAGCCAAATTAAACATACGCGAAGCCAAATTAAACATACGCGTAGCCAAATTTAATATACGCGAAGGCGAGAAGCAAACGTCGTACATGAAGCATGAAGCAATATTTTCAGTCAACGAACAGGGATAACTATCTATAAGCTTCGCGGGGTGCAAAAATTTGGCCTACCATACTACCACTAGCATGAACATACTATCTCGGACCCGATTAATTTGGTACAGGCGACACTTACATTGTGTACGAACACCACAGAAATAGGTATACATTTCTGTAGTTAGGGTAACCCTGAAATAGTGGCCGTATTTACACTTGATCTTATCACTTACCCCTGACACCAGCAAGCCAAGCTCAGAGTATAACAGTATAGGTGTAGGAAAAGGGGGAAGAGGGGCTACCGCCCCCACCCACTCTCGATGGTGGGGGCGGAAACCCTCTTTCGCCCCACTTTGGATGGCATGCTAGAATATATATGTATATATAAGCCTACCGCCTGAAATATACCAGTATACCGGGGTCTAGATGTTATCAATATTACTTTCCGGAGGGCATCGATGCACTGCAGTTGTTGGTTGTACAATGGTTGGCAAAAAAAAAAAAGATTTCTATTTTATTTAATGTGCAGTTTCATTTTTTAACATGAGTTATGGCATAAAAATGTTCCTTTTATTTTTGTTCGTTTTATTTATTTTTTTAATTGCGAATGCGAAAAATGCGAAAAATTTCACATCAAAAATGTATGTTTGGTCTAGGGGGTAGGGCGAGGTGCACAGTCCAAAAATTTGTTCCGCCCCCCCCCACTTTCATATTCCTTCCTACGCTTATGAACAGGAAGACAAAACGACCCGTTGGAAGACCAAAACCAACATGGATTGCACAAATTAACAGAGAAATTCGTACGGAAGATGTGACACATGCTAACGAATCAAGCCTGCCTGGAAAGCACTAGTTACACGCGCACTGGCAACATAGCCGGAAAGCATTGACGACGACGGCGTCTTACCCCTGACGTCTCGGTCGGTCGCATAACATGAAAAAACTCAGGGTAACTTCCCAACCCCCTCCCAAAAAATGGAGGGCCAATCAGGGATAAGAACGGTCATCTGATATGAATATCCATACATAATTGCGAATTTTAAGCCAATGGGATATCCGGAAACGTGGATGGAAAACAACTTCTCTTGTTAACAAAACAACTCACTTTTTTAGCACATGAAAGGATGACAGCCTTTACTCCATACCTGTCTGAAAACTTCACGCCTACATCATCGTGGATAAACATTGAAAACGTTTGGGATTTGTTTGTTACAGCTGAGCTGTTCAATGGGGACTCAACTTTCGGAGCGTTATAAGTATGCAAACTTGAAGGCCTTCCCATACACCACGGTAGAGTTGTCGAGTGGCAGAGTGGTCAATCTCCGGGTACTCCGGCTTTCCTCCCACCTGGCATAGGCTTGCCTCTGAAATCGGTTGCCTAGCCGACAAAGTCGGTTGCGCCGCCAGACTGAAGCACCTTCGGGTGGACCAGTTAACTAGCCGACTTTGCTTTTTTGCATACACTGTAGCTACATAGGCCATATATACACAGTGCGTATAACATAGCACTTCGACCACCCGTGATTCAAGCCTTGTGAGATATCAGGGCAGGGAGTTGCTATTTGAAATAGCGTCTCCCTAGTCAGGGGCTATGGAACTTGTCATAAATGTGTATATTTAAAAACTAAGCTCCACCTTCACTGGATGTCAAAATCAATAGCCTACTGTATGGGGCATGAAAGGCCAAATGAAGCATGCTCCAGTTGACGGGTTACCCTGACTAATATTTCTGTGACGTACACGAAATGGGAGAGGTGTGTGCAAGTGCAACACAAATAATCATGTACACAAGGGAGTATAATGCAAACTGAGCTGAGCCAGTCTAGTGCTGTCAGGTTAGGCTGAGCAATCGATCATACCCAGCTCAGCTAGCTAGCTCTTCAGCTGCTGCCTGATTACGGCTTTAACCTACTTAGTTGTTATTGTATACAAGGCTTGAATCATTCGCAAACTTTACCATCCTTACCAATCGTTTGTGGGTGGCCATTACCTTCAGCATGACGATATGAACTAGAGGTAACTGCCGTTGGTCTTATTTAGGCTGTTTGGACTATTCTGCACCCTCTGGCTGAGGTGGGGCAAAAGAGGTCAATACCAAATATGGATTTAGGCTAGAAGGTGTATTAACGTGTATTACTATTAACGTTAGCGTCAGGTTAGCGTAATAAAATATGTTGGCTGAGCAACTTTAAGTAACAATAACAGTGAAGGCCTAGGCTAGGCCCCAGGTTTAGGCCAAGACACGGCTATTCTAAACTGTATGATGGTGAAACCTAATAAGGCCACTCTAAGAAAGTTTTCATTTTTTTAAAACAAGAAAAAAAGCCAGAAAAACTAATGTGAATCTGGTTGTACCTGCAAATCTTTTGGCGAACTTGATCTCATTTGTGAGCTAGCCTAGGCCCCTATAGGCCTAGGCTAAATCTTTACCAAAGAATTTTTCTACCACAAGATTACACGCAGGCCTAGCCTACAATAAGTTCAGAGTTTCCAGCTCAAGCCTAAGATAGGAATGATCCTCCCTTGCGGAAACTTGGCAACCCTCCAATCAAGGAGCATTACGCCAAGCTGGCAATGCAAGTTTCGTGAGACAAACTCACAATTTAACGTCTATGATTAAGGGATAGCAGAAGAGACACTACATCCCAGAAACTAGATGACAGCTTTAATGTCAGAGCTGGGATTCGAACACACAACCTCATGAATGGAAGTGGAGGATCAACCACCACTACAGGTACAACTTGCTTGGCTGTATACAAACGGCTCAGTGTAGGCTTTGTGCGTAAAATTTGAGGCTTCATGTCTTTGTCTTTGCATGCTTGAAATTTACGATGTTTAACACGCATTTGCCAGGGAGCTTGTGGTAAGCATGCTATATCGAAAGTTGACGCGCTGATTGCGACAGCAATTATGCACATTGTTTGTTGGATCGATGCATGAGATTTGAACTTGGCGTTGTTAGGCCAGTTGTTTCTTATATCTTGGCTGTGATCGCATGATACACATAATAAAGAAATAAGAAACGACTGGTACAAGGCTAACCGGGTCAATCATCGTTTCCTAGCAGAACACATCGGAAGGGAAAAAGGAGTCAGAAAATTGTCATATTTTCGATCCAAGCATCATAATCTTGTGCTTTTTGATTCCTTGACGTAGTCAGAAAAATCTATGCGATGGTGATGTGTGTGTAGGTATGTATGTATGTGTGCATGTATGTGACGCTTGGCTTGAAAACACTATCTCAAGAATGGTAAACTCAATGTGTCTCATATTTTACATGTAGATACCCCTTATTGAGTAGATAATCCCTATTGTCTCTGGTGAAGGTCAAAGGTCATTTGGGGTCACCACAGGTCAAAAGGTCAAAATTTTGTAAACACTGTATCTCTAGAAGCGTAACTGTGAGGGATCTCATACTTAGCATGTGGATTGTCCGTATTGAGTATATGATCGCTGTTGTTTTTGGTGGAGGTCAAAGGTCATTTGGGGTCACCAGAGGTCAAGAGATCAAAATCTTGTAAACACAATATCTCAAAAAGCATAACTGTCAGGGATCTCATACTTAGCATGTGGATTGCCAATATTAAGTAGATGATCTCAATTGTTTTTGTGGAGGTCAAAGGTCATTTGGGGTCACCAGAGGTCAATTTAAGGTCAAAATCTTGTTAACACTTCATCTCAAGGATAACTGTGAGGGATCTCATACTTAGCATATATGGATTACCCATATTGAGTCTAGATGATCCCTAATTGTTTTTGGTGGAGGTCAAAGGACACTTGGGGTCACCAGAGGTCAAAAGGTCAAAATCTTATAAATACTATAGCCTGTCCCTAGAAGCATAACTGTGAGGGATCTCATACTAAGCATGTGGATTGCCCATATTGAGTAGATGATCTCTATTGTTTTTTGTGCAGGTCAAAGGTCATTTGGGGTCACCAGAGGTCAAAATCTTGCAAACACGATATCTCTAGAAGGGTAACTGTGATGGATCTCATACTTACTGATATTCATGTTTGTTACATATGTCAAGTCAAGGAATCACTAAGCCTTTTGGCTTTCTGGGTTTGATTCTTGTTGATAGTTTTGGGCCAAGGAAGAACATATTGGAAGGGTTTCTAATATTATTCCAGATTTGAAGTAAAAATTATGAATTTTGGGATTTTTGCTTTTTGGCCTATAGCCGTAACATCAGGGTTAGTGCCAGCTTAGAAAATTAAGGGGGGAATTCCCCCCTTGGTCTAAAATTTTAAGGGGGATCTTTGAATTTTGGCGGGGGGATTCTAGCCATGTCCCATCGTAGAAAAAAATTGATACATACTGCCAGGTTGAAAACCAAAAGTGGTGTAATCATATCCCACCCACTTCCCATATCACCCACACCCACCTCATCCTACATTTCCAAGTTGGCAAGAGGTTGGCCTTTTCACGATTTATAAGTCAACTAGACACCATCACAACCAGGCGTTGGCTATCAGCACTTGCAGTCATTGATTCAAGGAAAGCTCAACGTCTTCTGCACTGATTATTTGCAGAGACAAGGCATCAAGTGCATTTTCATTTCAAATACTGCACTTAAGGTCCCACAGTCGTGACAGTCTAGACGAGTGTGTGTAAATTCACTGGCAAATAAACCTGTATCGGCTACAGCTAAAAACAATTTACACACTCTTCAAGCAACTCAACTCTTTTATGGTCAATGACAAGGTTTTATGCATCTAAAATTGTGAGATTGTGGTCCCAAAAGTTCAAGCCTGCTCATTTAAATCCTTTCAAATGGCAATGCCACTGTAGTACATCCTACTGTATATATAGACCTGTGTAAGACTGCAGTCTTAGTAACAAGCCCCATCGTTAGATAGGCATTCAAAATTATTTAGTTGGCATTCATTTCACAAAATATGTATTGGACATGTGTAAAATACTTTAACTAAGCCATTAACAACATTTTCTTACACTTTACTCTGCTAATTGTGACGTATGACAATTTTTTCTTTAGAGCTGCTCGCACCAGCTCATACACCATTCTAACGTAATGTATATATTGATACATGCACCAGCCTAGCCTAATGTTAGTCTTAAGTCACCTTGAAAGCAGTAACAACCAAACTGTACGGAGAGTTTATGTTGTACCAAAACAGTGCAAGCTCTCAGAGTACAACGTAACTATAAAGAAACCGTCAGCACACACAACAAAAGATCATGGGATTTTTGTACGGAAAGTGCATCCACACGTGGTTTAGTCAGTGCACTGCATTGACTTAGTATGTGAAGTTTGTGAGCAGAAATTATTCTGAATGGGAGGCAGAAAGTACAGACATTTGCAGAGTGGGACCATACCAAAATCTGTGCGGGAATTTCCCCTCAACAAGTTTTCTTTGTGCAGGAACTGACAACCTCTATGCGCGATTCCCGCAATCCCGCGCCAATCGCCAACCCTGCGTAACACTATAAACTGCCCCTATGGTTCAAATTTCTGTTGTGCAGGCCACAAAAAATGTTTTCCTAGTCCAAGGCCAAACATGGCCTTTGTAACCAACAATTTTTAGTTCAGGCCAAAATTCTCTCATCCTAGGCCAAAAAGTAATACACCTGAAATAAGAATATTGAGCCAAGATGCGCAGTTGGCTACACCATGCAATTGTGTAGACAAGACAACTCAGTGCACTTATAATTAAGTTAAGTTGTTCTGCCATATAGCGGACGTACGTACGTAAGAACGAATGTACATAAACATGTGATATCTCCCTTACTCAAATCGCCTACTACTGAACAGTGCAAAACCCGACCTCTGGCCGACAAGTCGGGATTTTACTTGATGTTTGCACCGTCAGATTATAGCCACTGGGACACTTATCAGGTTTTATAATATTTATATTGATTTTTCAAAATTTTAGGCTATAATCTGTAGATGCCAACATCAAGTAAAATCTCAAGTATGTACCAGTGTCATAACGTTCATAGCAAGCTGTGGATGATCCAATCGTGGAGGGAAAACCTTGAAAATTCCCAATGATTTCTTGTTTGCTTTATAATTATTACAAGTGTTAAATAAGTAGTATATGAGTTAAGATATGATACTGGGATGCAAAAGTGTGACATGCAGGGGAAAATTTGAAAATCACTAAAACACACTTTTGAATATCATGTTATATCCTAAATGAAGTCTAAATTTGAACAAAGGTAATTGAAGGATAGAAAAGTATCAAGAAGTGTGACATGTGGGGTTAAAATAAACTATGTGAAAGTTAACGTAGGTAACTTGGTGTCCAACAGTTGTTTATGAATTCATGATTCTCGCTTGGCCCTAATTGAGCAGAGGATGTAAATTTTAATTTTTCAGAAATATCTACTGATGAAGAAACTGAATATGTTTATTTTAGACCACTGTTACTAAGAAATAATAGGGATAGTTTCTTAGGACACTGTTACGTACGTTAACAACATAGTCACAAATAGAGATAAAACACTATCTCTAGCACAAGAAGGGAATTTAGGGAATTTTACATTTTATCTATTTTAATTTTGTTAGTGAACGACTTCCAATTTAGCAAAAATCAGCATTCATGCTTTTTGCTCAGAATCAAACTGCATTTTTTTAACGTATGTAACGCAGACACCAATGAGGACACCGTTACACGTAGGTTAACTCAAAGTTAAAAATTTTCATTCTATTTGAATTGTAAAGAGTGAACAACATGTCTCCTGGATGAAACATGTCAGTAGAATCAGGATAGGCAAGTTTTACTAGAGGTTTCCAGTGGTTCAC